>JAJMID010000120.1:0-44119 GCA_030583405.1 Sugiyamaella americana
CCCCCCTTTACTCACCCTCAACTGTGAATCAAATTCTTGCCTCTCACTTCCAGTAAGATATGGCTCCCAAACTTGCCGCTGATTCAATGAATCTGTATATTCATATGGGCATAATTGTCGGACTTCTGCCTGCTGACCTGCAGCTAGAAAACTTACGTTAGTCACCCACATCTCCTCCAACCAAAAAAAAACCTACCCCCACCACTAACTCACCATTCTGTCTTATCTGACTATGAATTACATTTTGATTAACATTATACCATTCTTGCCATGTCTCTATAGGATGCCTATTGGAACTGTATGCTGGTGGCCACAAAGACATTTAGTTCTTGTGCTGATGAATATTGATATTTTGGTTTATTCTGGAACTTGTATCGTTGTGTAAATTTTTTTTAATTATTCTAATTATTTTATTCATAAGAAAAAAGTTGGTTGTTTATAAACCTTATAGAATCTGTATGCAATAAAATTATAACAGTGGGTCTTAAATCTTATGATATACTGTTGGTGAAGACAAGATATAAATATATACAGGAATCCTCATATCGTGGGATTGTCATTAGTATATATAGATATTTATATATTTTTATTATGGTTTATTTTTTCTATTTCTAGTAAATTAGCTATATGGTTGTTAAAATTCATTCATTTCTTTTTTATCTTTCTTTTTTGTTCTTCATTTTTCACTGTGTACTTTATTCATTTTCTCTACTCTATTTTATTTTTTTTTTCGATAAATTTTTTACGTTTTTTTAGTTCATTTCTTTTTGAAAAGGTGGTTTTGGAAAAAGCACTGATGATATCAGAAGTTGTTTCTTCGATATGTGAATGCAAGAGGATTAAATGAGAGTGGAGAAGGAGGGGAGGTGAAAGGGAGGTGAAAGGGAGGGAAGTCAAAGGGAGGGAGGTGAAAGGGAGGGAAGTGGATGGGAGGTGCAAGGGAGAAGAGGATGGAATGTAGATAGACTACAACCCAGCGAGCTAGTCAAACTGGTAGACTAGAGCTAGATAGATTAGATTAGATTACATACTTCCATTAGTTAATTACAGATCTTATATTCTAGGTATACACTTGGACACTTTCTCAACAACTACTTATTATGTACATTATCATATCTCAAACGTCTAAACTTAACTTCTAACTTAGCTTATATAGCTAGCATTATACATTTTAATAAACTATAAGACAATAATATATCCACTTAGTACTATAAATAAGCTATTTATATTAAACTGTTAAATTTCACCCACCCATTCGGCACTTTGGCGGTGGATTAGCGGTAGATTAGCGACCGGTTACTCTTATATTACGTTATGTAGGAAAGAGTGCAGATTGTGTCCACTCATAGCCGTGGATTATGTGGGGTGTATTATAATAACGGAAAGAATATATATACTCTCGCTTTACTGGTAATAAACCGATAACGATCAATGCCCGAGGCACACTTCGGTGCGTGAAAAGGCGTATATATAACTCTATCGCTTATTAAATGTTAAAATAATATATACTACTATGAGGCTTAGGATATTAACATTTAACCAAATATATCCAACACAAGATTGAAGTTTGACAGTTAAATACAAAGAAAGAGAGATATGCAAAGAGAGAGGGTAAGAGTTTGTAACAAACGTATGTGGGGATTTTTCAAGTGGGGTTTACATAAGACTGCTGCTTTAATTAAAAATCACCTGTTTTATATACATTAGTTTGACACCCTTCGGATAATGGGACCGAGTAACGGACAAAGATTCCGCTTTAGCCTCACCGGACTGTAACGGAAAATTATAACTAGGTTAACTAACAAATTAAAAATGTTTTAGAAATTACTTTTTTAATCGTTAATTACAAAGGTTTCACTTTTCTTTTGTAGTGGTGACTGTAACGTAATGAGGTAATAACCTCAAGCCACAAAGTCATTGATATTGAAGATGATGATGATTGGGGTGGATAAGGGAAGTGAGGTGGAAGTAATGTTCAGAATTATACTAAATGTAGTTAACCTGTATAGTTGTAGCTTACTTTCTATTCCTTTCTGTAATCCCTTGTCTACACCCTCCTTTCCTACTCCTCCCTCCACCTACCACTCCTATCCACCAAGTCCCCTCCCATCCTTCCCTTCGCCTACTCCCAACGTTCAAGGGCTATTCCCTGCATTCGGTTATTTCCTATTCAAGTATGTCTATGCATATGTTTTAGTCCTGGGTTATAGTTGCAGATCATTTATAAATTAAGCATAGATTGACGATGATAACTTATGAGAAAGAGGAAAAAGGGAGGAAGAATCTTCGCTTCTTGTTTAGTGCGCTGCTGTCTAAGATGATATAATAGATTTACTAGATTCGGGGGTGGTAATATATTATTTGTGGAAGTTTACTAAGTTAATTGCTGAATTACTATGAGTGTAACGTTACCACTCTATCACCTCACCTCACCTCACCCTACCCTTTTTTTCATTACCGCCTTCGTTAACCATACTTACCCACTTACCCCCATATTTATAACCATCCCGCGTGGGTGCTCTACCTAACGTTACGTTAAATTTTAATCTGTCTTTGATTATGCATAGATTGAGATTGTTTCCATAATAGGGGTATGATTGTTATCAATACCGTTAATGAGTGTATAGATCGGGAAATTAATTACACGACTATGCTTGGTAATTCACTGATAATCTAGATTGTTAACTAACGTTAGGAAATAAAATTATAGCATAGCATAGCGTTAACGCTTGTTGCCAGCAGTAATTCTGGTGTTGTTACGCATAACCCATTATTAACATCCTTACAATAATAGTAAACTTTTAAGGGTCCATTAACAATGGCAATCGTCGAACAATGTAAAAGCTTAAACTTATCAACTTTAATCTACTCAACAATAATAACGCCTTTAATCTTAAGCGAAGGTATTGCCTTGAACACGATAATAATTGCATTAAGTTATATAATAAGTTATATTAAATTATCTAAGCCTTGATTTTTAAATTTCATTTATCTCGCCTTTGTGATTGTAAATGAATTGCTGCTGCTTTAGCATCCAACGAGAACAATGTATGAATATATAGATAGAATGCATCAATGAAATCATGAATTTGGGCATTAACAGGGCGTTTATTGAGCACTTGCCCTTTAGCTATATAGTTTGTCATTATACGCCAGAGGTTGGAATGAGAGTAGTGTGAGTAGAGTTGAGAAAAGCTGGGTAGAGTTGAGTAGACTTGAGTAGAGTTGAGTAGAGTTGAGTAGAGTTGAGTAGTTGAGCAGAATAGACTATATAATAATATACTACAACTAACTGTAAACTGTAAATATGACAAGTCCTCGTCAATGTATATAGTATAGTTATAGATTGATTGAAGAATCTCTAAGATCTAGTTAAATACAACAAAGCAACTGCTATAACCAATACAATATCTCTCAATGAATATCAACGTACAATACTACAAATTCAACAATTTCGATTCCTTATCATGTATTCAATACAATATCTACGTTAATGTTCAAAACATAAATCTCAAATCACCTTATAATCCTATGTACCTCAACGTCTACCTTAACCTCACGCTCCTCACCCTCCTCACCTTTACTACCTCACCCTACCCCGTCAACACTACCCAATATTCTTATAACGGGACCTACTCACGCACCTACCCGCTCTTTGCATCAAACATCCCTTAAACCCCATCTTAACCTTACTGTTCATTACTCTTAATAGAATTATTAAATTAAAACTCTCCTTTAATAATTCTTTGGTAACTCTCCCTCCACTTTGTTATATTAATTAATACTATTTTTAGACCCTCATTTAATAAACTACTTTTAATTTCGCTAATTTTTATGTCATTATGAAAGTTTGTATTCAAAGTTTATGACTAAAATATATAAATAGAATAGATATTTTTAGATTTAATTGTTTTAATATATAAAAAATCAATTTTTTTTATCTATAAATCCAGCGCCTTGACGTGGTGGTATTCATTCTATTTGCATGAATACGCCAGCCAGTTTCAAGATTTTAGCTTAAACATCTAAATAGACAATTGTATGTCTTATTAATCATGAATAGTGTCTATTGATAGATCGTATATCAGGATTACCCCAGTTTGATCACTATAAAGTTAGGTTGATTGCATTGTACATAATTTGAATGCTTAATTGTATTTTCAAGATCCGATCGAGGTTTTTTCTGGTGATTGAATGAACGGCAGTAGATAAAGGTGTGGTTACACACACGAATGGTTATTGCTTATATCCCATTGATAACGTGCTAAATGCTAACCATGTGTAAATGTCTAACTACCTGCATGTCTAACAATTAATGCTTTTCATCCAGCTGTTCTTTGCCTGGTTATAACTTAACTCCGTATCTCTCGTTCACAGTTGCGTTGCTGCATGACTGTATATAATCAAGGAAACCAACGCAGATCATGAGAAATAGCAATGATTATTAACATTATATAACTTTGAATAAATAAAATTAGTTACTTCTTTACACCATCACGTATAACACAAGATTATCCAAAACACTAATATATAACGGTAATGAGTCTAACTAACTTCATGATACAAACAAATCTCATTTTAACTCCAGGGCAGATAGATTTACCACAAAACAGGAAATGAAAATCAACATCTAATTGACAGGTAGATTTGAGATTAATATGTAGATACAACTAAGATATTAGTATATAATAGTATATAATGGAGTAAATATATGTAAAAGTAAATCATAAGACAGTATTTTATTATATACCTTTGATAAAAAAAAACAAAAATATATCAAAATACAAAAACTTCTCCTTTCATCTTTCCTAAGCATACAATTAACGGCAAACAAAGAAAAAAAGCAATAAAAATCAATAGAATAAAACAAATAAACGAAAGAAAATACTCTACTACAACTATCAAACCAATAGTACTCTTATAATTTCATTCAAAATTCAAAAAAGCTTTATATGTACCTCATCTATTCCAACTACCTCACGGATTCTAACGGATTCTCATGAATCCTCAACTATCTCAACTATCAGTTATCTTTACTTCCAACTGTTTAACATTTATTTTTATTTTCATTCCTTTCAGATCTAGATTTCAGGGTGCATCCATATCCGTCTGTTTAGTTATAAAATTCCGGGAACTGCTAGTAGATTTTATTGGCCTATGCAGTTAGTTCTATGGTTAACCTAACTTATAAAGCTAGATTAACTAAAGGGTTCTAAAAAGGGTTTTAAACTTAAGACACAATTGCTCCAACATTGATGTTAATCTTCCTTACGTATAGGCAATGAGAAATAGCAACCGTGTCTTATAATTGACGGCATTAAACTTGTGTTTGGAGTTTTATGTTAAAACTCCTGTACCCCACCCGTTAAACCCGATAACTTGCCGATAAATCTATGTAAATAGCGAGTAGTTATAGTGATTACAAGAAAAATAAAAAAAATGAAAAAAAGAGATGAAATTTATTAAAAAAATGCAAAAGATAAGAAACATAAATTATACAAAATGCTTATAGGTCATATAGGTTAATATTGAAAGATAAGGAGGTGGAATTGAATTCGGGTTGATAATTTGATTTCTTTCAAGTAGTAGTAGGTTTTTGTTAAACGTTACTTTAGATTGGTAATTTGAATATTACGAAAGTTCCATCTCGTCTTCATTATCTAAATCCTCTTCATCATCAATCTCATCTTCATCTTCATCAAAAGAGATTTCATCAGGATCAATATCAGGATCAATATCAGGATCAATATCGGGATCAATATCGGGATCAACTTCATCTAATTCAACATTATCACCCCCATCCCCATTTCCATCCCCATCTCCATCCCCATCTCCATCACCATCCCCATCACCATCCCCATCACCATCCCCATCACCATCCCCATCACCATCCCCATCCACATCTCCATCACCATCTCCCCCCCAACTTCTATCTATCTTCACCGCTTGATTATCCCGATATAAAACAATTCTACTTTGTTCATCTGCTTCATTACATAAAGCAATTAATTGATCTTTACTCAATTCAGCAAAGGAATTAGTTCGAACAATATAACCCCAATTTCTAAAACAATGAAGAGCTGCTTTTCGACAAATAATACTTTCTTCAGCTTGTACTGCTCTTTGCCAAATCAACAATGCAGTATTATTAGTTATTAATCCTTGTTGAGTTATAGCTTCAATGCACAATTGCCTTAGTCTTGGTAAATCGTAAACATTAGCAAGTATCAACAATCCAGTAACTTCATCGATGCTATTACCTTGAATTGAATCTCTATAAATAAATTCAATCAATTTCTTTACCCAACTAATTGGTTCACTAATACATAAACTTCTATTATGATATTCTTGCATTTGACTTGACATTATTCTTCTAAAATGGGGCCATCTAGCTAACAATACCATCATATGAACATTAATTGGGTCTGATATTGAATATTGACCAGTTTCAATTAATTCTTCAATGGAATGTGATAAAGGTGGCCTTTTATTACCATTAATTGCTTTAATTTGGAAATCACACATTTCTGATCTTAAGAAGAAATCATATAAATCAAACCCAATAGTTCCGACTGCTGGTACATCACTATCCTTCTCTTCACTAGTGGTATAACCAAGATAAGATAAATCTAATCGTAAAATATGGCTCAATCTTTCATCACCAATATTTGTTTCAGGTTGACCAATAAATAACAAATGAGTTTTAGCAGAAATCATATGATACCAAACATAACCAGAAAAATAATCATCACAATCCTCCATTACTGGCGACCAATTTAAAGATTTCAAATCCAATGCTGATATACTACTATGAATACGACCAAAAGCAGCAGTTGAACCAGGTACAACTGCATCAATCATCGTACCAACAACACCCGACCCATAAAAATGAGTACCAAAACTAGAAGGTTTAGGTAACGAACTAACAATTAAAGCAGAACCAATAGAATCCGTATCAATATCATACCAAGCAACTTCAATTTCCCGTTCTTGATTTTTACCCAATCCACCAAATGCCCATACCTTATTATCATAAACAGTAATCGTATGATCATAACGAGCAACAAAAGATCTTGGACCAGACCATTTTCTAGTTATAAAATCAAATAAATACATTTCATTACTAACCCCATCACTAGTCAAACCACCAGATATAATCATTCTTTTACCATCTTCAGTTAAACAAGCGGCATGTCTTGATCTACCAGAAGGAATTACCGTTAAAGACTTGGTAATTCTATTAACACGAATTCGTCTTTTCAATCGTCTAATACCTCTTCCTCCCACTTCTTCATCCTCCTCCTCCTCATCTACCTCCTCCTCCTCCTCCTCCTCCTCAATCACATCATCTTCTAATTCCACATCTATCCCCTCTCCATCCTCCTCCTCTTCCTCGTCCTCACCGTTACCCATACCCATTCTCAATCTAATTCTTTCCCAACCTTTAACCATTAAATTAAAACTATAAATAGTATTTGAAAAAGAATTATCTTCTTTTTCACCGCCAAAAATAATAACTTTTGAATCATAAGCAACTGAAGTATGACCTAAAAACCCAAATGTTAGCAAACTTCCACCTTTGCCTCCGGCGGCCGGGCTCTGCCCGGACCCGTTGTCCCCGCTCCGCGGGGAATAGAATACACCACGACGGATTTAACAATTCCGAGCGTAGCGAGGAACTACGGGTCCGGGCGGAGCCCGGCCGCCGGAGGCATGTGTACGGTGCACTTACCATAGAGAACACCAGGGAATCTATCTGTTTGTTCTGGTGATTTCTGTGTCCAAATATTGGTTTCTAAATCTAAAATACTGACATTTTTGTATACTTCATCAGTAAATTTGTCAAATCCTCCATACACAAATACTAGATTATTACAAATTGCTATTGATTGATTTAATAAACTTGGTGGTATTCTTCCAGTTGTTTCACTTATATTATAAACTGGTGGTTTGGATCTGGTCGGTGTGATTGCATGAGGAAGCATAGTAGTAACTGGCATAGTGTGGAGATGCTCGATCTATTCACTCACCAACTGCCTTTGATGTTATCTATAGTGATATATTGTTGAATATGAATAATCTGATTATACTGGAAATGTTGTCCTTTAAATCTTCAAAGTCACTTGTTCAAATCTTGATCTTGATTGACGACCCCCTGAGATTTCAATTGGGAATTCTGCTGATTATCACTTTAGAAGCAGCTAAGTCGGCGCTTTTAATAGCCAAAGAAACCAAATTTCAAATCTTACTATCCCCCTACTAATCTGTTAGTTTATTCTTCTTTTATTCTTCTTTCTCTTCCCTTTATCTCTTATTTTATATTCTTCAAATCCATCTTTCCTTCGATCAAACAATCAACATGATCCAACAAGCCGCAGGCAGGGTCTTCATTATCTTTTTATACTCTCTCCTTATCAAGATATAAAACCTTATCCTATCTATTCTTCTTACTTACTTATTCTATCTCTTCTTCTCCGTCCCTTTTATAGACGTTTATTTATTCGTCTCTATCTCTTTTTTTCTTCTATTCAATAATGTTTACAGTACCCCACTCTTCTATTCTTATAATGTGAAATTGTTTTAACATTTTTACCTCGAAAATAAAATATTACTAATTTTGAAAATATTCTAATTCTCCTAACCCAGATAACGGTTCGGTACTTTGCACCTGCGTTAATGTACCCGTTCCGTTACACCCTCACACATGCCTCCGGCGGCCGGGCTCCACCCGGGCTCCGCCCGGTCCCGTTGTTCTTCGCTAACGCGAAGAATTTTAGTGCTCCCTGAGTGCGATTGCAACAACAGTGCATTATCTCTTATGCCGCCTACGTAGTACACTTCGTAATTCATCCGTTGAAAGATCTTGGATACAATATTAGTAGTATTAGCTGCTATTGCTGCAATTTAAGCTTGAGGGTTGTTTTGAAACCTCAATTGTTATCGCTCTTACGACGTACGGTCGTCGGTCTATATATGTAATAATCTTTCTAATATATCCTGCAATTAATTGTATATAAATATATAGCTTATAGTTTACTATGTCATTGTATACTGTAAGTGCTCCACTAAGAACTACTATCTTCTTAATTAAAGCTTATCAGCGTTGGTTACTATTGGTTAGAATGTTAGTACACAGTAGCTGTGCGTAGTAGAAGCTAGTTTACTTACTAATTTGTTTCGTGCCCAACTGCTTAAATAATCCATTCGTGTACCCTGAGACTCACGTACTTGTCTCAACTCAACGAAGGTGTAGGATCGAGGTTAAGCCTCGATCGAGATGGCTGTATTTCCCCATATACTTATCTATAGGATCTTACTTTCAACTTTTGTAGGTATGTAGTTCATTATTATGGTTGCATGCTTTTCTGCTATGTAATTCTTAACCTTTCCTCGCTCCGCGAGGAACAACGGGTCCGGGCAGAGCCCGGCCGCCGGAGGCATGACGCGCACGGCTGCGCATGAGTTTTTTTACTCTATCTACACAGTTAAGATATTGAGCGGAGGAGAGGACTATCATCATAATATCACTGGAAGTTAAGTATGAGATAAGAAAATGAAATTTTATTTTCATTCAACATACAATATGGAATGTGGTATGGATTAATGGATGAGATTCTCATGTGATTGGGAAGAGAGAATTTAACGTGATTGTTGTGGTGTTGTGATAGTTCTTATTTCATTCATGATGATTGGAAATGGTTGATATAGTGGATTCATCTTATGAAGGTTAGAATGGATTTAACTGAGCTTCGCTTGTGGTATAGCGATTTGTGCAATCTTTCATATTGTTGCTAGTCTTGTTATAACAAGTATCATACCTTCGCAATTCACTTCCTCTACTTTGTATACTTACCTATTCATCATATAGTTTATTTACTGTAGTTAGTACTAATTACAAATAACAATCTGTAATCATATATAGCTATATATTTATTTATACTCCTTTCCCTACTTTCTAATCCTCTTCCCGCTATCTTCTTCTCCTCCTCCTCTTCTCCTCTCTTCACCATTCCTACCTCCTCTCGTTCTCTAACACGCGGCGGACTGAAGAAAAAACTTATCAAGCGCGAAAAAATACCGAAGATCTTAAGATTTCTCTACATAATACAAGGAAAGAACAGAAAATAGAAACTTTCTTTCAAAAAGGGTAAATTACTTTGTTAGAGTTTTTTATTACAACTTGAAACGATAATTATACACTTCGTTGGAAAGGATTCTACGATAGTATTTAATATTTACGCGTTTGTTCGTAAATATTAAAATTTTTCTTCTTTTGTGCACAGCAAGCTTACGTGTTTTATTTACAAGTTGAATGAGAATCAAAATCGACCTTTAGACTGTTAGAATAGGATTAGATAATAGAATAGGATAAGAGTAACTGAAAATCAAAATCTCCAATCATCATATTAGAATATTAGAATCTTAGCATTATCAATATTAGCGATTCTCGTTAGTTGCTTATTATGTCAATGGAAGTAGCACCTCCTGTTATCAGTTCTGGAATGAATAATAAAGATGTTAATGGTGTTCAAGGAAGAGATGAAGAAAATGGTTCTAGCAATGGATTTGATAAAGTTTTTGACAAAGATTTGTCGGTAGTAGGTGAAAATTCAATTGAAAAGTCGTCAAATGGAATAGATTCAAATGAACACACATCGATATCCAATGGAACATCTTCACCATTCAAATATAATCCTATTGAAACGTCTTCTGAAGCAATTCCAATTCCAACTACACCAGATCATTCATCTCCTTCTCATGGACCAACTTCAAAAGATCCATTTAATCCCACCCCTAGTCCTCCTAGAAGGACTTCTGGTAGGGTTAGAAATGTTCCTCAATTCTATGTTGCAGATCCACTCCCTCCATCAAGAAAGAGAAAGAAGAAGAAGCAACCTAGTGCTAGTAAGAAGGCTAAAACCGATCTTGACAATTCAGTTATCAGTGCAATTGATGAAGAAGGAAATCTTATTATTGTAAATGGAGATGGTAAACCAACTACATCAGGTAAAACATTACCGGCATCAATGATTCCCAGTAAAGTAAAATCTGATTCAAAATCAAAATCGAAATCAAAATCTGATTCTAAAAGCAAATCTAAAGTTGATTCTAAAGGTAAAGCAAAATCAGATTCAAAATCACCAAGTAAAGCTTCCAATAAAGCTTCCAGCAAAACCTCTAGTAAAACTTCCGGTAAGGCCTCCAGCAAAACATCCAATGATACCAAAAAACCACTGAAAATCTCCCTTAAACGTAAAAAGGTTCCTCCTCCAAGTTTCATTCCTATAGAAATCTCCTTTCCATTACCAATCATCTGGCAAAAGCTTATCTTACGAGAATTCGTTCTTCGTTTTGATAAGCTTTGTAGAATGCCCACTCGACATTCGTTGTCAATTAATGATCCAAATCAACCATGGACTGAATATCTCTATAAATCATTAATTATATCATTACTCAAATTAATAGCCAATGATACTAGTCCAATAATATCCAATATTAAAACATACTTAATGGAATTTGAAAGAACTTCTGCTGAATCAGAAAAGCTATGGTATTTATTAGAAGAAATTTTATTAACAGCAAATGATACAATTCCTACTATAGATGAAAAGTTTGAAAATCTATATGGAAAAGAATTAGCTAATGATCTTTTACATCTTGAATTAATTAGAAAATTAATGAATCAAGCTGCTTGTACGGAAACAATTAGAATAACAATACAACAAGATCAAGATGAATTAAGACGTATACAATTAGATACCATTGAAGAAGTTAAATCATTGAAAAGTTCCTGGGAAGAACAAGCATTAAAATTAAGTAATGCCCAACAATCATTATCATCAACTGATAAAGAAAGATGGAATGAAAAATATGTTGCAGCCAGACAAAACAACCTCAATAAGATTAGAAAGACGGAACAAAATTGCTATTTCCTCCATTTAAAATACAACCAGAGAACTGCACCATTAGGAGCAGATAATATTGGGAATACATATTGGCATTTTCAACAAAAATCTCGAGGATCAGAAGTATGGGGATCATGGATAGTTATAGAACCAAATAGAAAATATGAAACACCATTAGGGGATACAAGTGAACCAAAAAAGAAGACTAAAAAGAAGAAGGAAGGAGAATCAGGAGAGGTTAAGGGAGAAGTTAAAGTTGATAACGAAGTTAAGGTTGATAATGAAGGTGAAGATGTTAAGATTAATAAAGAAGAAGGTAAAGAAGTTAAGGTTGATAAAGAAGAAGGTAAAGAAGCTAAGAATGATACTGAAGTTAAGAATAAAACATCTGATATCAAAACAGAAGTTACCGAAGAATCAGTTCCTAAAACAGAAGAAGATATAAAATCTGAAGTATCTACTTCCAATTCACAAGATCCATTAGAAATTCAATCAACTGTAGAAACCACATCAACAACAACAATCCCCGACGATGCCAACTCCAAACCAATCAAACCAACCAAACCAGAAAGGAAACTCTTCTATATAACAGGTAAAGAGTCAATACTTGAGCTTGTAGAATGGATCAAAGCACAATGGGGAGTTGTAAACAGCAATCTCATTAAAGAATTAGAGACTTACGCAAGCAAAATTGATTACTAAACATTTAATGTATATCCCTCCATCCATCAATACGTACGCCCCCCACATGCCTCCGGCGGCCGGGCTCTGCCCGGACCCGTAGCTCCTCGCTTTGCTCGGAGAGGACAACAGCATAATAGTAAAATTTAACGTATTAACGTATTCCGAGCTACGCTCGGAACAACGGGTCCGGGCAGAGCCCGGCCGCCGGAGGCAGAGAGAGGGAAACGAGAGAGAAAAGGGAGATTGATTAAACTACTTCAAGTGGATCTTTATCGGATTCACTTACACTGACGTTAAATTCATCATATTCAGATTTATAATTGGTGATGAAATCTTGTAAAAGCTGTCTTTTGAATACTTGTAAGAAGCCTCTTTCGGTGTTTGTATGACCACAAATAATAGCAGAGGTTCCGTTTTCAATTAAATGTAATGCTTCATGATGAGATATTTCCCCAGTGAAGTGAACGTCGGCTTTAACACCTCGAAGTAAATCACCACCAGATCCAGCACAAATTGCTACAGTTTCAATTAATTTTCCTTCACGGTGAGATGGTGTTGTTGCTGCTTGGACATACTTTAAATCCAAATGATTCTTAATTCTTTCAATTAAAGAGTTTAATGAAATTGGTACTTTTAACTTAACAATTCGACCCATACCAGCTCCTTCGTGGAGAACAGATGCTTCTTCAGATACTTCAACTGGTTCAATTACTTTGCGATATTCTTCTTTATCGCGTCCTCCTGATACACCATCTGCTAACCAATCTCCAACTCCATTAATACCAGCATCAATAGCAGTATGTGGACAATAAACACTGATACCTTTTTGAGCTAATCTAATTAAGGATTCTTGTTGAGAATCTTTCATAGTAATACTTTTATAACCACGGAAAATAAATGGATGATAAGCAATAATCATATTGGATTTCTTATTAATTGCTTCATCAACAACTGATCTAGTAAGATCAATAGTTAATAATACAGATAAAATACGTTGCTTCGCAGTAGAAACTTCATCATTGGATAAAGGACATTCTAATAATAAACCAGTATTATCCCAAGATTTATCAGCCAATTCCTTTGGATATAAACGTTGAACTAGAATTTGTTAGTTATGTGAATAGAGGGGAGACGGATGAATCAAACGATATCAATTGTATCGCTTTCACAATTAACTTACTTGATTTAACAATATTATTAACAGTTCTCTGAGTAGACATTATGCAATTGATTTAATAAATAAAAGAGGAAGAGAAGAAACTGCTATTTAAAATAGAATAGGATACCCTCAGTAATAAACCCTACTTGCAATGGAAAATCGAGTTTCCATAATAAAAGCAGATCAACATGTGAAACTTCACAGCCGTATATTATTATTATTATCATTGCATTATCAGATCTGATTATCAATCAATCATCAATTTATACAGTCTGATATCAAAAGACAAGATAAGAATGTCGGGAATCTCTTCTCAGGCAATGGATCAAGCCATTAGGACAAGACTTGGTGCAACCCATGTTGTAGTACATGATTCATCTGGTAAGTTTAACTTCACTCATACACGTTCACCATTGTGTGCACATCATAACTAACAACTTAACTAGGAGGATGTGGACAAGCATTCGAAGTTACAATCGTATCTCCTCAATTTCAAGGTAAAAATAAACTCATGAGACATCGATTAGTAAATTCCGCCTTAAAACAAGAAATATCAGCCATTCACGCATTCACCCAAGTAAGTTCAACCTACACATGCCTCCGGCGGCCGGGCTCTGCCCGGACCCGTTGTTCCTCGCTACGCTCGGAATACTAATCGTATTCAATAGAAAGCTTATACGCCAGATGAATGGACAACCCTGCAACAGTAATTTAATGTAGATATAATAATAATATATAAAATATGCATTTGTTTTTTTTAATCTTCCTCGCGAAGCGAGGAACAACGGGTCCGGGCAGAGCCCGGCCGCCGGAGGCATTTGTAGGACGAGGAGGTAGTTGTTTACATTGTTCCTTCTAATGAGGTGAATTCTCCTAGAAGATGCTGTTCGAATTTGGTTAGGAGATCGGTGAGTTTATAAAGGATACTGGCGGCAAAGGTTTGAGTTTTTTCATTGGGAATTGTTTGCCAGGTATCTTCTAACCAGAGTTTGAGTTCAACTATTTGTCTAGAGAATCTTGTGATTAGGAAATCTCCTGCGCTTGTTTCAAGAATGATTAATAGTCCTGTTAGTAAGGATTCTAGGATTGGAATCGATGATAGTGAAGCGGTTCTTTGGTTGAGGAGGAGATCGAGAAGTTCTCCTGTCATTAGTGGAATATCTGGACTGGATGGATACGATGCATGAAGAAGAAGGGCAAGTGTTTTGATGAAATGTGATGCTAATATATCTGAATATGTACCTATTGATTGAATACCTCCATGTGAATACCATTCGGTTATGAGTGGTGAAAAGAAATATCGAGATGCTAATTTTGCGTATTTATTAGTGGTTGTTTGAGTAGAGGAGGCGTTTGGATTATTTCGTTGGTGTTGTAGTTTCGATGATATTCTTAATACTTTAGGTCCTCCTATTAATTCATCTTTGGCCTTTTGTGATGTTGTTTGAAGAAGTTCGTTTTGAAGATCGCTGGTAATTTCATCAATGATTTCTAAAGCAGGGGGTGGGGGAGTAGAAGAAGCATCATTTGTTAAGAGATTATCATTTCTACTTATGAAAAGTTTATGAACTTCTGGTGGTAAAAGTTTAGCTGGTGTCGAGGATATTTTATAATCATCAGCAGGTTTTAATCCACTTAATTCTCTAGCTCCCAAACTAATACTCGATAAGATATTGATTCTTTGTTGTAATGAATAATCACTTGAAAATATTAATGATGATAAATAGGTCGGTACTATTGTAGGACAAGCCGCTACTAATGTGGATAATACTATTAACCGATTTTCGTTGAACTTTTCCATATCAAAAGTATCTTTCATACCTGCTAATTGAGAAGCTAATATTTCTGCATAAACATCTACTTCTTGACCAAATGTTGATTTCTTTCTAATCAATTCAGCTCCATGAATGAGAGCGAGATGGTTTTTATTATAATCTTCTTCTTGAAGGTAAGAGAGTAGGTCTTTGATGTAAACGGGAGGGGTTGGTTTATTCTTTTGTGCAAGATTTGGATCATCATCCGAGTCTTCTTCATCATAATCAGGGAGAGGGTATGGTTTAAATTCAGGGTCATCATCACTATCCATGGTAAGAGTATCATTAGTAGTGACGGTTGTGACATTATGAATGCTTTCATTCTTTCTATTACTATTATTTAGATTAATACCATTTCCGCTTCCACCTCTAATATCTAATTGTTTCATAGGATTAATTATTTGTTCATTAATACCTTCTAATTCTTTCCAAACGCTATCATCGATTGTATCATTATTCACTATTCCAACATCCACCTTACTTGCCTCCACTTTACTCAACCAATTCTTTATATCTTCATCATAAATATCATCTAATCCAAATTTAAGCGGCTTGGATATGTCAGCTTTCTTACTTAATTGTTCGGCAAAAATCATCCCAAAGAATCGAATTCTATCAGTTAAAGCACTTAATCTATTCGAGATAGCTTCTGTATATTCTCTTGATAACGTCATTTGCTCAAGATATTCTTTATCAAAGTAATTTAAAGATAGAATTAAAATCTGAGTTTGAGCTTCCTGAATGATCTCTGGAGTATGATTTACTGATAGCTGATTTCCCCATGACTGAAGAAGAAGGTTGAATTGATTGTTAAAATGAGATTTGTTGGAGATAAATGAACTTTGTACGAGTACTTGTCTTGTATTGAAGTTTAGTTTAATTGATTCCGCATATTTAAAAGTAGGAGGAGAATTACAACATGATAATAAAGTAGATAATAGTTTTGATAATGCAATGATGATTGAATTGGTATCGATAGTACCAATACCACTTAAATATCTTTCTTGAAAATATGGTATAATACTACTCTCTATCATATACCATTTACTACTACCTCTCATTCCTTTGAATATATTTAAAAATAATTCAAACCTAGATTTTACCATCATCTCTTCTGATATAACAATAGGAAAACCAAGTTTTAATAATCTTTCTAATAATTCACTAGAGAATTTCTTCTCCTTCTTATATAATGAATATACTTGTTTAACCAAAAATCTTGTATATTCTTTTCCTATTGAAAATGTATTCCAAATTGCAAATCTCTTTAATTCATCTTTTGATAGTAAATGATCATATTGATTTATATAATGATTTGCCATAGATAACGACTCGAACAATTTACTACCAGCAAATAAAGAAAGAATCTCCCCATTAAACACTCGGCTACCATTTCCATTCCCGACTTCACCCTGATGAGTAAATAAACTAATTAAAATATCTCCATCATCTATAATTGATATTAAAAAGCTACACAATAAATTAATATGTGATAAAGCAACTCTATCACCCCCATTTTTTTCTACTATATCTCCCAATGCCAAAATTCTTCCAACGATACTTGAAATACCCGGTAAACAACTAAAAACATCTTTTAAACTCGATAATCCGTCGAAATTTGGAACAATTTCATTAATAAGAGTTGCAAAAAGATCTAAAGATTGAGAATTCGGTACAATCCATTTTTCCTTCTCCTCATTCAAGACTTTCAAAATTAATTCATTGACTCTTGATTCACTAGGTGATTCCTTCAACTCCTTAATTATTTTATCCATTGATAAATGTTCATGAAGTTCAAATGATCTCTTCATTAATTCAGCTAATCATGTAATAATTCGTATCTTATCTTTAGGTTAGGGTTTATTCAAAAGTTCCGGCGGCCGGACACCGTCCGGGCCCGTTTCAACGCACACTATTGAAATATACTTTAATAGAGTAATGTTATAACATGCTAAACTTATAATTTATAAATGTACAACCAAGTTATATAATTAATTGAATCAATTTAATTATAATGCCATTATAAATAAAATATACCAGGTTGTCATTGAGTACAATTATATACTTCTATCCTCTCCTTTTACTTCTTGTGACGATATAGCTACGCTATAACTACTACTGCTAAGGTTAACGGTTCAATTTATTCATGCATTAATTCATGTTGATATCATCAATAATTCAAGTTATCCACCAAGTATTTCTCATACCAACTTAACAAGCAGGAGAACAATTAGTGTATTCAGCTTCATGAATACTGTACATGATTAACTTCCATGAGAAGAGATCGAATAATATCCTACACCTCTTCAAATTTTGATAATATAATCCACCCATTTCCAGCTGAATAAAAACATGTTCAAATTTTCTATTATACTGTAAGTCAAAATCTCAGCTATTGATAATAATTCACAGAAAGTTAACCAACGAGAAAATTTCGAAACTTATTGGCTCCTCTTTTATAATCCTCTGTAATATATTTAATCTGAGTAGGATTACTCTCATTTGTATAATGATAACTACCTAATAATCTTTGTATTCTAGATGCTTCGCCATTCATACGTGTTTTAAGATATTCACAGTTCTTACGGACTTTTTCAAAGTTTTTATTAACTGTGAGTTTCAATCTTTTAGCACATCTTCACATCTTCTAGTTCATACTCTTCACATATTTCATACCTTCTTTTGTTTTGAACAGGATGGGATTTTAATGTTTGAAGAAAATCGTGATTTGAATAAACGAATTTGATTTATTCCTTCACCTGTACCATAACTTGATCTTCTAACACATACTTAGCTCTTAATGTTATCATATTGTCCATACATTCTATGCCTCCGGCGGCCGGGCTCTGCCCGGACCCGTTGTTCCTCGCTACGCTCGGAAATTTATAAACAATACTTTGCAACTCTTCATTTAGCAATTAATATTATCATTACATCTCATCACGCGTAGCTTAAGACCTTTGAAAATTGTATTTAATAAATATTATTATTATTATTATTATATAAATGATTTAATCAACATCAACACCTTTAGCACGAAGATCATCTTTAGCTTCTTTAATTTGCTACCAAAGTTAGTCTATGACCACAAGGCCACTGGCCCGTTTGCTCCTCGCTACGCCCGGAAATTCGCATATTTTCATTCCCCGCGAAGCGGGGCAACGGGTCCGGGCAGCGCCCGGCCGCCGGAGGCAGGTGACACTTACTTCAACTAATTCTCTGTACTTTTCAGGTTTATCATTGAAAGTAATAACATCCCAACCAAGAGTACCAAGAGCATAAGAACCAAATGCTACTAAACTCCAGAATGGAAGAAGAGGTAATATTTCATCGTGAATTTTCTCACTGACGGGAATTCTGCCATTAACAAGAAGAATATAAACACCAACAAGTGCTATGATAACAGAAAATGTTTGACTTGCTTTGCTCATTGTACAATTAATATTTCAATTGACAGGGGTATGTTAGAATCACTCTGCTTCTTTTTCACGATACTTACACGTACATCATCGAACTACCAAATCATGATTTATGCATATTCTCATAACCGAGCACTGGCCTCCGGCGGCCGGGCTCTGCCCGGACCCGTTGTTCCTCGCGTAGCGAGGAATAGATAATATTTTTAGGACTTAAAATTAGTGAGAGGATAGGATAAGAGATGGAACTGATTGTAATCTGTTTTGATTGACAAACCTTCAGTTTAATTATCAGCCAGTGTCTTCACATAAATATCTCTTAGATAAGGGCTAGGCCATTTCTTATCATGCATATAGTTTTTTTTGTAAGTCTCCAGTATAGTCATGTATAAGTTAGTTCACTGACCTCAGCTATTTCGATCTTCTGCTTGATATTTCTCATTCGAAATAGCTGATACAGTTTATCAAATAATCATATTTATACTTATTTAAAATCTTTTATAGCATCTTATATGTAAATCTATTGTTTAAAATGGACCTGAAATTTATCAAACCTCGTTAAAAGCATATATAGTTAAAATAACTGAACTATCAGAACTCCGAGCGTAGCTCGGAACAACGGGTCCGGGCAGCGCCCGGCCGCCGGAGGCAGAGTATATAAAGTAAGAGTATAAAAAGATATTTATTTTATATTCTGAGAAATTTAGACTTCACCAGAGGCATCAATGGTGATTTTAGCACGAGTGGCACCGGAAGAAGAACCATAGGTTTCAATCTTCTTAACGATATCGTAACCTTCAACAACTTCACCGAAAACAACATGTTTACCATCTAACCAAGGACATGGAACAGTGGTGATGAAGAATTGAGAACCATTGGTGTTTGGACCAGCATTGGCCATTGATAAGAGACCTGGTCTGGTGTGTTTAGCTTGGAAATTTTCGTCAGCAAATTTAGCACCATAGATGGATTTACCACCAGTACCATTGTGGTTAGTGAAATCACCACCTTGGAGCATGAAATCAGGAATAACACGGTGGAAACCAGATTTGGCATAACCGTATCCTTCAGAACCAGTAGCAAGAGCACGGAAGTTCTTAGCAGTCTTTGGTACGATCTAGTCCAGTTAGCAATTGCCCATATTCCAAGCTACGCTTGGAACAAAGGGGTCCGGGGCATCGCCCCGGCCGCCGGAGGCCAAACTTACATCGTCATAAAGTTTGAAGACAATACGTCCAAGTGGTTTGCCTAAAAAATAATGTTAGTAAACAAATCAATTGAGGCACAATTGAGAGTAATGACTTACCATCGGCAGAAGTATCGAAATAAACGTTATTACCCATAGTTATAGCAGTGGCAGAAAGAAATCTCTTTGTAATGAAACTGGAATTAGTTGTAATTGATGGACGCAAAGAATTGAGCATCTGGTTAAGAAAAGAAAAGAAGAAAAAAAAGGGAAAAATAAAAATTCCTCGAGGATTAGTTGGTTTTTATATAACAAAGTAAAAAAGAACCATGCAGAATGAATAAGACTGTGCGGCAGATTTGATGAGATGGGTTTGGGCGTTCCGAGATTTACGTTGCTATGGAGATAATTAGTGCGAGAAAGAGAGAAGGAGGAAGTGGAGGAAGGAGAGAGAACGAGACGGAAGAGGGGGATATCGAGCAGAGGAGAGTAAATATGGTTAGTTCTTAACAATGATTAACATGTGGGGTATTTAGTAATAATTTATGGATTTGATAGAGTTAGTGCAGAAGGGAGAAGGGAAGGGAAGGTATAGAGCATTAGAATAAGCGCTGATAGAGATGGTAAGAGTGGGAAATGAGTGTTGAGTATTGGGTCCAGAGCAATTGATTGTAACTTTTATAATTATAACATTAGCTACAAACATGACTAATTGCCATATGATGATTTATTATTATCTACATAATTAATACTTATACCTATTCACCCATCTACTACCCACTCCAATTAGCACTCTCGTAAACTATCGCTTACTCATAGGATCCACAAATAAACCCGAAAGTAACTTTTTTTGCATTGCCCATTGTTTAATTCCGACAATATCTTAATACAAGTTTGCATGAGTTATGCTCATTTACGTCAACGATCGAGTTTGGCAAAATTATCGGAACGAATAACAGTTAATTATAGAATCATTTTCAATGGATTCGATCAATTGATGAACATTATAATTTGCCATAACGTAACATTAATATAACCCCCCCCGGATTTAGTAACAATCTGAATTGGTTGGTAATTGTTCATGTAAGATTATGCTATGCGCTGTGAGTAACTCCGTTGATAGGCCGTTTTGCCTCCGGCGGCCGGGCTCTGCCCGGACCCGTTGTTCCTCGCAAGCGAGGAATTAGTGGAGTAACGTTAGAATATTCATCTTTAACTACATATATTATCCAATTCAATCAAAATTCAATAACATCATCATCCTATGTCTGTCATTCTGCTTCACTTCGATCCTTCTAACAACCCCAATTACAACAGCCGTCCCGAGTTAATTAAAGTTTAGTTTCTCATCACGCTCGTTACATGCCCTTCCCGTCTAAACCCGCAAACAGTGCAAACAGCTTATTATTTATTTCGCATTAGAGAAATAAATCATTCACCCAACCCTAATCTCCCCTGTCTTAACACCCACTATTCAATCGTAATTAACAAGATAATTTCTATTGGTTCAAGTATAAAATAAATAACAAGTTAATGGTAATTGAATAGTTTATGGTACATTAACTAGTATATTACTACTTATACAAATTAAACTAGAATCAACTAAATACTTAGTTATAACAATATATATCAACTAATCTGTAGATAATAACATTTACGCTACCTCCCCCGTCTCTCCCTGTCACTGTCACTGTCACTGTCAGTTTATCAATTATGTCTGCTTCGTTTCACCGCACTGTTCAACACCTACGTCATAAATAAACGCTGTAAGGGCCCCCTCTTGCTACTCACCCCTACCCCCTTCTGCCTCCGGCGGCTGGGCTCTGCCCAGACCCGTAGTTCCGAGCTACGCTCGGATATTCTATATACCATCCCCCGTGTGTGTAACTTGTTTGTTCTTATCTTCCGAGCGTAGCTCGGAACAACGGGGTTCGGGGCAGCGCCCCGACCGCCGGAGGCAAAGACAAAAAATTTAAAATTCATTCATTCTTGGCATATGTATTGATTCATGAATATTCAGTTACAAGATGGACAATTGCACTTCTTGCTGTAACAGGATCTGTTTCGACAAGATGACCAAGCTTTTTACTATTTCTGAATACAATGAAACTTGGTACTGATTCAATTCCGTAACTTGTTAATAATTCTGTATGTTTGGCAACATCAACTTTATAAAATTTTGCTTTGACAACTTCATTGGATATTTCATCTACCATTGGTCCTAATATTGCACAGGCTTCTGATGCATTGGCATAGTAGTAAACAATTGATAATACTTCTTTATTATTTTCAATTTCAAAATCAAATTCTGATCCGCTATTTATTTCATGAACTGTCATCTTAAACTTTTGTCTTCGTCTTCGCTTCGTCTTCTAATTGCAATTCGAATTCTTAAGATCTCTCTCTATCTCTCCCTCTATCTCTTTTTGTTAATACCGTTATCCGATCTCACCGATGCTTATTGCTTAACGCGGCTACTTGCCTCCGGCGGCTGGGCTCTGCCCAGACCCGTTGTTCCGAGCGTAGCTCGAAAGAAAATAATCTATCTTGTTTGTATAAACTCAATTAAACTCAATTGATTAGCTGCTATCTTTCAATGTTGTTAATTCTTGACTTCGATATCCTCCTTCGTTTGAATATATACTGTCATTGTAAACCATCGCTCGCTTAATGCCGACTTTTCCTGCATGTGGCAACTGTCATCATCAACTTTAATTAAGGTCGTTCTGTCGGGAGTTTAAAGTTTGTCACAATTTATCCCGATATAGTCATGGATGTCAAGTCACTTACCTCAGGTATTTTAATCTTCTCCTCAGCCATTTTTCTTAAAACGTGGACAAACCTGTAATTTAAGATATATTATTACATCTGATGACTTGAAATATCAAAATTGTGTAGAAAATATTAATAAAAATGATTATCAAGTTTTAATAACCCCGATTAAGCGATATAATCTTAGACGTGGAACTCTATATAAAAACAGGCAGCTTCTTGTCAATTTTGACATCCAATCTATCAAAAGTACATCCTTAGATTAAGCATACAACAACGAGTCTAGAAATACCAATTATAATTAATTTACTCAACTACTTTATCAAAATCAACCTGGGGTAAATGCCATACAACTGTAATAGGGTTAGGGTTTAGTACTTGACGCTCGATCCACTCTCTCCTTCTCCCACGGCATTATCGGATTATCACATCCGGACCCGTATCTCCCAAAATCTCAGTCTCCTCTCTCCTTATAATTAAACCTAACCCTCGTCAACAAATGCCAGCCTAATAATGAAATTCATGTTCACGAACAACAAACACAAACAGTTACGACATCAACAACGGAGGCTTCTTTTCCGATTGAGTTGTTTAAAACAAAACACAAGGACAATAGATTAGCATTTTAAACTAAAAAGTAGAATACAATGGATAATCTTAAAGACACAATCGCCAATATCTCATTATATGATGTTAAAGCATATGTTCGTAAGGCACAAAATGGTAAGTTAATCATACACATACATGTGGCTCCGGCGGCCGGGGCGCTGCCCCGGACCCCGCTGTTCCTCGCTACGCTCGGAATTAACAGGTAATAGTTGTTATGAATTATACAGAGATGGAAGCTAAGGTTCGTGAAGCTACAAATAACGAACCTTGGGGTGCTAGCAGTACTTTAATGCAAGAGATTGCAAACGGTACAAATTCATAGTAAGTTCACACACTCTCTTCTCCCCCTCCCCGACCGCCGGAGGCATGCAAGGATACTAACAATACTGTTTCCAGTTCACAATTCCATGAAATTATGCCAATGATTTATAAGAGATTTACTGAAAAATCGGCTGAAGAATGGAGACAAATTTATAAAGCTTTACAATTATTGGAATTCTTGGTTAAAAATGGTAGTGAAAGAGTGGTTGATTATGCTAGAAGTCATTCAGCAGTAATTGATATGTTGAAACATTTTCATTATATTGATCAGAATGGTAAAGATCAAGGGGTTAATATTAGAAATAGAGCTAAGGAATTGACTAATTTATTGAATGATGTTGAAAAGATTAGAACTGAAAGAAAGAAGGCCCGCTCTAATAAGTCCAAGTATTCCGGTATTGGTAATGATCTTGAAGATGATGGATTTGGTGGTGGTAGTGGATTTGGCGGAACTGGCAAGAAATATGGTGGATTTGGTAGTGATAGCATTGAATTCGGAGGTGGTGGTTATAATGCTAATAAGGTATATGGTGATGGTGGTGGTTTTAATGGTAGCAATTATGATGGACCCGGTTATGGAGGAAGCGGTGGTCAAGATGATGAATTTGAAGAGTATGAAGTTGGTGAGAGTTATAATGATATTCATGGTGGAACTCGTAGTAACGGATATGGTAATAGTAGTAGTAGTAAAGGTAAAACCCCAGCAGTACCAAGTAAAGAAGAAAAGAAGGCACCAGCTCCTGTTGAGGACATAATTTCATTTGATGAACCTGCGAGTGGATCTGGTGCTGCTGCTGTTGCTGATGATGATGATGATGATTTTGATGATTTTCAATCAGCAACACCTGCTAGTGCACCAGCAACTACCACTACTACTAATACTACACAATCAACTACAGCAAGTCTATTAGAACTCTTTTCACAACCTTCACCATCGCAATCACAATCACAACCTCCAACTATAAACCAATTTCCAAACATAACAACAACCTCCTCCTTTTCATCACCAAACAACTTTTCAAACTTTTCATCAAATCCAAGTCTTAACAGTCCATCTTCATTCACATCTACTCTTTCAACAAACACATTTGCGTCTAATTCGACCCCGACTATCTCCTCTCCAGCACTTACATCCAACCCTTCATCAACCAACAAACCCAAATCAAACGATGCATTCGGTGATCTCTGGTCATCTGCATCCAAAAAGAAATCCACAACTCAAAAACCAGCAAATACATCCCTTGCTTCGCTCGCACAAGAAAATGCACAAAAGAGCATGTGGGGACCTACCTCCTCCAACTCCAACTCCAACTCAACTCCCAACCAATCCAAAGCAAACTCCAGTCAAATAGACGATCTTCTCTCATTCTAATTCTATATATAACGATATCTACCCACCAATATCAACGACATGCCTCCGGCGGCCGGGCTCTGCCCGGACCCGTTGTTCCTCGCTTCGCGAGGAGTTAAAATATTTATGATTTGATTATAGAAATTCCGAGACTGATACATATGATCTTTAGTCTTACTTTTCCATTTACTAGTTAATGCTGTGTATAGATCTCAAGATATAATAACTAGCTCATACCATCGCCTTTTACTAGATATGTTTCTTTCATATCCTATAATCACTGAACATGAGCTTATCCATTGTAATGTTCGCTAGTCTAGCTTGTTCTGATCTTATTGTCATCATATCATTCTACTCCATCCTAGATATTGTTATCATTCATTAAGTGAGAACATGTTAGTACATTCAGGAATTAATATATAAATACATATCTGCTAACTTTAATCGTACTTACCTACTTATCAAACATTAGAGATTATAGTAGTATTCGTGGTGCTGAATGTAATTATTCAGCAAAATACAAGTATATATTACCAAACCAGTAGGATATTAGCGTTGTTATATATTTAACGATCTTGTAACTACTATCCCCTTACTTAATTAGTACTCTTTCAATACTTTCAACTGATACTGCAAGAATATTCACACCAATAATATCCTTTCTACCATTTGCTAGAAAGTTAAGAAGTTTATAATGGAAAATACCTCTGTTAATTACTCCAGCTAGCCAGAGTCTCTAGAGACAAGGCGTTCATTAACATAAATATAATATTTTCATTAAGTAGAAATTTATAGAAATCAATGATGAATCACGTATCGCCAAACACTCTCATACACCTTTCCTGTTAGATTTCACTTCACTCGTAGCATATCCAAACCGAACTTGAATATTATAAACTACAATTCTATCTATAATCATTTACTTTTATGTATTACAGCGATAACTATAAATCAGCTGGTACTGGGAATATTCATTCTGCTACTTTTCTGTAAGTTGTTATTAAGTTTAGGAACAGATTCTGCTTACAGAAACCAGCTACTTTCGGCTTGGTTCCTCAAGAAGCTGCTTCTTGTTTAATTTTCATTACAACTTTAACTACTCCACCTATATATTAAGCAAGTTCTTCAAAATTCTTCCTTTTCAAATCTTCAGCTTTTCATTTCTTGTATACAAACTCCAATACAAAGTGTAGCAGGTGTAGACTTATCTCTTCCGAGCGAAGCTCGGAACAACGGGTCCGGGCAGCGCCCGGCCGCCGGAGGCATGTAGTGATAGGAGAAAAACGGATATGGTACATTAAACAGTTAAATCGTTAATAGAGGAGGTTATGCTATCAGTTGTTGTTGGAGTATCATCTTCAATATCCTCATCTTCATCTTTATTAAGACCCTTTTCAAAGATTTCTTTACCCGTTAATTTACCTTTTGGTCTATTATCTTCTTTATTATCAAGATTCATTTCAAGACGGAATTTGATTCTCCATTCTTTGAATGATTCAGGAGTTACAGGAGTACCTCTGAATTTAGCTTGTTCCTTTTCTTCTTGTTCTAGGAGAAGTTTCTCTCTTTCTTTTTCTTTGATTTTGATTTTATTTGCAAATGTTTCTTCAGCAGAGTCTTTTAAAAGAGATGCTAAGGTGAAGATTGAAGGTAATCCAATATTTTCTTCAGCATTTTCTTCTAAAATTTTTCTTAAATCAATTAAATCTGCATTTGTAAATTGAATATCATCATTCTCTGTAGTATTGTCATTATAATCACCTTCATCATCATCATCATCTTCTTCTTCTTCTTCATTTCCTTGATTCAAATAAGTTCCATCACTTCTATCGATATCTAAAATTGGCACCACTTGTGGATAATCTTTAGGATACTCTACTTCTAAGATCAGATACCTTATTGGTGTAGTATCTAAGGTGATGTGAATATTGTATTTATTGTCCCGTAAGACTAAAAAAGTTAGATTATTCTACGAAAATTATATAGTTTCTATTATACTTACCTTCTAATTCATCAGGATAAATTGATTTTAAAACATCAATTTCCTGCTCTTGTTCCTCTAAATTCTCCATTGAGTTTGATTTCTCTTTTATTCGTGAGCATGTGCTGATGAACTTCAAGATCAAAAGATCATCAACTTAAAGGAAATGGAAATTTGAAATTTAGCCGTACACTACGTTGATGCCTCCGGCGGCCGGGCTCTGCCCGGACCCGTTCTTCCGAGCATAGCTCGGAATCTTTTTATAAACTATACTATGAGCATTTATCTGATGAGCTTCAATGTATAAGTATTTAGTTGGTTAATCTTGGTGGCTAATTCATGGCCATTGGAGCTCGATCCAGTCTTTTATTTGCATATACGCAATATTAATATTAATTTCGATCATCAAGAGCTCTTAATTACTAGTAACAGTATATGGCGTACGTTAACATCATGAACTTATATCGATCGGTCTATAGTAACGTTAATTGGAAATTTTTTAACTTAAGAACTAAGAACTTATTTAGGATATATCTCTTAAAATTTAGTTGATTTTAACTTCTTAAATTTATTTAAATCAAGGACAAGGCGTAAAGTACTGGCGTCCGTCAGTTAACTTGGCGTAGATTTGCAAATTTCCTCTGGGCCTACACTAAACTAAACTGAAAGGTTATGCTCGTTTATGGTATAGAACTTTATATTTTAAATATATCGTTAGTTGTATAATTAATTATTAAAATTAGTCTACCATCCGTAACATTATAGATTATTTCCATTAGATTAATCCATGGTATTATATCCTCGGTACGGTTATGTACATAATTTCATTAAGGACCTTTATTACAATAAAAACCTTTATTGAAAAAGACGACTTAAGATGGGTTTGCTTAATTTATATAGCTATGGTATTTTATTTAATAACCTATAACTTGTATCACGTGACTTATAAACTCATTATAAGTATGCGAGCCGAAGTAATCTTTCAGTTATGGCCATATCCAGAGTAAAACAAGATTTCCCGTCCGATCAATCATATTTAAGCCTCTGAGAGCCTTGATCAGTAATGTCGTGGGAGACCAGACGTGAACAGAAGGTGCTATAACTTTTTATCTCTTTTTACTTCCTCGAATTTTGATTTTTATGTACATGTTTGGAGTTAATCCGGTTTAATTCCGGTACCGTTTATTATACCCAATTAGGAAATACTTAGAGTTGCAGATCACTATCTGTATGGGGAGCATTCTGAGATCATCTCCCGGATCTACAACAACGGCCATTTTAATAAACTCTAAGAAGGTGGGGTCTAATATTTAATATTAACTTTAATTGTATATCTGATATCATTCATAGCTAAGGTTGTTTGTTTTCCCTAACAATTATATATAATAGAGAGTAGATTCTTCCGATATCGCTTATCGCTGCTGATGTGTGCGTAACATCTGTTCAATAATATAAAATATATAAGTATAACTCAGTACAGTACCTACTTTGCTATCAAAGGCAACATAATATGGTGTGGGGAATCAGAAGATAAATACCAAGAACCATCTAATTTTATAAAGCAGGAAATAGAGTAGGCATGAAAATGAAAAAAGTACTTTAAAATATTGGATTCTATAGGAGTGCTGCAAAGCGCAGTAGTAGTTAGTTAACAGATAAGAATTTGCATGAAAAGTGCTCATGTTTAACAGCTGCTAATGTTCACTTCCTTTAATTCCATATATTTTAGTAGGTATAATTCAATATTATATGAATTTATTAAATTATATCACAACCTGATTCAAATAGATAGTTCTACCTTATAGGATACAACGGGCTATATTACATTAATTCAAACTTGCACCTATCTGAACGGCAGCATCTACCTCTACTTCCATTTACATAATTTATTTACAAATTATATTCTCTACGGCGTTTATGCTACTTAATCTTACTAACTTATTAACTTACTGTAATTAAATTTTTCAATTATATCCTTCTTTGTTTTAATAATTGTACAATATAATGATGGTTATAATTCGCTTTACGTTTACCACCATTTACCATCCTCACTCATAAGCGCCGTTAAGTTACTTATGCTCAACCATCCTGCCTTTCTCCCAACTTCCTACTCCTTTTAACAAAAAAGTCCACTTATTTAGGGCGCTCTACATTTACGAACGTACTTCATGAAAATTAAATTTCTATGTGTAAAAAGTACGTTAAAAGTACATTAGCGAATAAATTCAAACCTCATAATTCCATCCTCAAACCTGTCCATGATGAAAATTCGTTTACAGGTAATCATTCTACCGTCCGAATTGGACAATTCCGTATCATTATCTCTACAAACCCAACCATCTCAATCATTTAATTCAATTATTAGTTCTTCAACTCCAAATAATTCGAGAATCAGTTCCAGCAGCTTTTCCAATCAATCATTAACAAATTTGAATGATGAGAATATTTATAGATTTGTACAAATAGCATCAACAGCAGAGACAATTCGAGATGTTTGTAATAGTGTTATTGAAAGATTTGAAAGATTGTACCCTGATGAAGGAAGTATGTTAATTGAAAGATTGCAAGATGGTTCAAGATTTGATTTAGATCCTGATTATCGAGTTGGTGAGGTTTTTAATGACCGTGATGTTTTATTTGTTGTATTACAAGAGCCAATTGTGAAGTGGGAGGAGGAAGAGGAGGAAGAGAATGACGGCGGAGTAAGAGTTGGAGTACCAAATAGCACATTAGGTAGTAGTGCAAGTGATAATATTGGTGATGTAAGTATATCAACATCTAATAGTAAAAGAAAACGTGCTACCTCGGATGATAGTTTTATTTCTCATATTACTCGTCCTACAAAGGCAGCAAGAAAGAGGAAAAGTTCCATTTGGATGTCATCAAATAATGTCTCATTTAGTGAGGATTCTAATAAAACCTTTGCTAATACCACCACCAACCAAACTAATTTCAATGATAGTACCATTAATACACCAACAATCCATAGAAAACTATCAATGGATTTGATGAATGGACCAATTACTTCACAAGGGAATCACAATGAGATTCCTGAATCTGATTTAGACGAAAGAGTACATGAAGAGGAGGAATTTCAACAACAAAAGAGTGCTAAGAGAAGGAAACCAGCTTCGCCACGACAAAGAATATCTTCTTCATTAACTTCACCACAAAGAGTACTACGAAAAACTTCAAAACAATTGAAACCTACTTATGCTGATGAGGCAGCAGGTTCTGATGGAGAAGATCGAACTTTACAAGATGCGAATGAGTCAGTTAACCTTTCTCTCCCACCGCCTTTAAAAGAAACTTATATTAATTCAGATCCTCATAAACCATTATCACCAAATCATTTAAATGGTTCCAACAAAGTTCTTGATTTAAATGAAAAAGTTCAACTTTTACCACCGAGATTATCATTAAGAAATAAGGAAATAGCACAATCAAGAGTTGAAAAGAGCTCAGAATCTTCCGAAGAAGAGGAAGAGGAAGAGAGGGAAGAAGAAGGAAAGGATGAGGCGGTGGACGAGGAGGAGGAAGAGGAGAATGAAGATGATGGGGAAGAAGAAGAATCAGATTCTTCCAGCGAAGAAGAGGAAGAAGAAGAAGAACCAAAATCTACAAAATCAAGTTCATTATCAAAAAGTCGCCAATCTATGGACAGTAAACGTAAGTACTCTATTATCAACTACAATCAAAAACTAATTTGCTAACAATATAGATTCGCCAAAAGCATCTAATGGAAGATATACTAATAAACAAAAACGGCTTGAAGCAGTTTCTCAATTACAACTACTAAATCAAAAGAGTAAACAAATAAGAGAAGAAGAAATAGATCTAGAATCTATGGAGAATGAAGTCGAAGTGGTGAAGAACGCAAAGGTTTCTAAAAATAAGTTAAGTAAAGTATCTCAACAACCTCAACCGCATTATAAGAAACAAGCAGAATCTACAAAGAAAAATACTGATCACCAAAAAGTAGTGGAAGTTTCTACTAAAGAGAAAGGATCACAACGTCAATCAAGAAGAGCTACTAGAAGATATTCTGAATTAGCTAAGAATGAATTAAATAGTACTATTCCAATGGAGGAGGTATCTGGAAAACTTTCATTAGAACAACAAATGCAACAGATCGCTGAAGATGCTGAGAAGGAAGCAAAAGCAGAAGCAGAAGCAGAAGCAAAGAAGAAAGCTAAGGAAGAAGAAGCAAACAGAAGTACTATTCCAATGGAGGAGGTATCTGGAAAACTTTCATTAGAACAACAAATGCAACAGATCGCTGAAGATGCTGTGAGGGAAGCAAAAGCAGAAGCAGAAGCAGAAGCAAAGAAGAAAGCTAAGAAGGAAGAAGCAAACAGAAGAGCTGAAGCAGGAGTTAAAAGGAAAGCTGAAGCAGAAGTTAAGAAGAAAGCTGACGAAGATAAAAGAAAAGCTGAAGCCTTAGCTAAGAGAAAAGCTGAAGAAGAGGATGCAAGGAGAAAAGCTGAAAAAGAAGAGGAAGCTAAGAGAAGAGCTGAAGAAGAAGTTAAGAAGAAAGCTAAAGAAGAGGAAGCTAAGAGAAGAGCTGAAGAAGAGGAAGCTAAGAGGAGAGCTGAAGAAGAGGAAGCTAAGAGAAGAGCTGAAGAAGAGGAAGCTAAGAGAAGAGCTGAAGAAGAGGAAGCTAAGAGAAGAGCTGAAGAAGAGGAAGCTAAGAGAAGAGCTGAAGAAGAGGAAGCTAAGAGGAAAGCTGAAGAAGAGGAAGCTAAGAGGAAAGCTGAAGAAGAGGAAGCTAAGAGGAAAGCTGAAGCAGAGGTTAAGAAGAAAGCTGAAGAAGATGCTAAAAGAAAAGCTGAAGCCTTAGCTAAGAAGAAATTAGAAGTAGAACAGAAGAGGAAAATAGCAGAAGAACAAGCTAAGAAGAGAGCTGAAAAAGTAGCTAAGCAAAAGGCAGAACAAGAAGCTAAGAAGAAAGCTCAGATTGAAAATGCTAAGAAAATATTAGAGGACCAAGTAAAGCGGCAGAAGGATGCTGAAGCAAAGAGGATTGCTGCTGATGCTAGACTTAAAGCAAGACGGGCTGCTGCTGCTGAACGCAAGCGTATTGCAGAAACCAACGTTCAAGATTCAGTTACAGAAACCGTTCAAAAAACCGCACAACAAGAAACTTCACCAATTCATGTTCAATCTACAACTGTAGTAAAAGTTGAACCAGAATCGACTAGACCAATTTTTTCACAAACCAGAATTCCTGAAGATCCTATTGTTGCTAAACAAAAAGCTGAAACTGAATATTTTGCTCAAAAGTTAATAGGAAATAATGCACCTGATTCAGATTCTGAAGGTCTTTCTGGCTCAGGCTCAGATTCAGATTCAGATTCTGAACAAAATAGAGATGATTCTGATTTATCTGATAGTCCAGCTCCTTCTAAAAAAGTTAGAGTAGTTCAAACTCCTGTTTCATCAAAACCCACTTTCAATAGAATTCCTCCAACCCCTACTAATTTAGCAAATATTGACACACAACTCTCTAATAATCAAGTACCAACTTTAAGACCTACCAGTGCTTCGCCAGATCCTAAACCATTAGCTTCTGACAAACTTCCAGGATTAGCACGTTTAAGTTCATTAAAAGAAAAAGGTCTACTTGATGTTCGTGAAACATCAATTAAAACTTCTAAATCTACCTCACAAACTAAGAAACCTGTTGTACCTGAACCTGGTTCAGATTCAGAATCAGATTCCCATTCCGATTCCGATGATTCAAGTTCCGGATCCGATTCTGACTCCGACCAGCCCCAACCAACACCCAAATCAAAATCAGCAATTCCTCAATCAAAATTAGCAGGAAAATCAACAAAGCCTCCAAAGAAGAAGAGATCAGTATTTTTTGGTTTATTTGGCTAACCACCTCTCGCGCTTATTGTAATTGTATAATTTGTAATGTATTTATATATCTTCATTCTCTTAGGCACCCGGCGGCCAGGCTCTGCCTGGACGCGATCGGAAGTCTTAACTAAGCAAACCAGAAGGGGGTTAATAATGAATTAAGAATTATGTAGAGCGATTTTTATTGATTCAACAAGGAGATCATCTACTAATGGAATTCCACAGTAATTAACGGAGAGTTTGCCCAGAGACACAGCTACTAACAACCATGGAGCAATGGATGAGGACTAAGAAAACTCCAGAGATAAATATTAATATTAATTGAAAGCTGAGGCAATTCTCTACAAGATAAGCTCATTTGTAACAAATTTCTTCGAGGAATCACCTTATTCTAATCTAACCTAACTTTTAAGATGCATTTTCATAGAAGTTAGAAGTTTATTATCAAAATCACACAACAACAGGAAATCTTTTGTTTGGATATTACTAAATACAACAGCCGAAGAGGTTAAAATTAAATTAGCATAGATTGATTAGAGAAATTAGAGATGTTCATATCGTTGAAAGCTACTCCACTTTGACATTGGGCAGTATCTACTGAGAATTTTATATCGCTCAAGAGAGTCTGCCACAAGATCAAAAGAAAGTAAAGAACTTTTAAGCAAAGGCAACAAAGCAATCAAATTGCTGGGTATTTTGAGTAATAATATTGTGCTCAATACATCTCTGGCAGATAGAGCAAGGTACAGCAGAAGAATAGCTCTTCGGTGAGGTAGCTATATATATATATATATATAGATGTATATGGAAATTCGAATACAATTTCTGATTTTATATATAATACAAAACTTTCAAAGACATCAGCTATAGATATAGTTACTCGCGTGAATTCAATGAAGATATCAAGAAATTTTTAGAAATATATGAAACTATTGCATGATACCTACATTTTGTATAACTGTATTTCATTATATAATCAAATATAACTACTATATAATTACGTAACTTTGACGCTGTAACCGTATACTATCCATAAATTATTTCCGAGACCGACGGATTTTGTAGGTGATTTCCAGATGAATTCCGGGCGTAGCTCGGAACAACGGGTCCGGGCAGAGCCCGGCCGCCGGAGGCTAATGCAAGCTGGAAGACGCGTTTTTATGAGGGTGTACATTTCCTAAAATGGATAATTAATAGACATTCGCGTAAAAGACGCGCGGGTTGGTGATGATCGGCAATTAGGGTGAAATTTAATTAACGTGCATCTCGAGGAGGGAGGAAGGAGAGATTGTTAGAGATTGTTATTTTTTGTTTTATCTTTATTAATTTTTATTATTAATTTGAAATTTTAATTAAGGAAGAATGAGTTCACCACTTGTTCCACCGGGAAGTTCGCCATTATTTTTTCAATCTGCTACTTCATCATCTCCAGTTCGGAGTGGTGGTATTAATTCAGATGATGGAGGTATTTCAGAAGGTACTGGCAGATTGAATATTGAAGATATTTCTTCACCACTTGGATATCCTTCATCTGAATTACAATATTCAGCTAGTGGTCGACAACTTAACTCATATTTGAATTCAGAATTGGGTGGTAATGGATCAACTAATAGAAGAGGTTATGATAAAAGAGGGGATATTTTTTCATCAGATTTAACCCCTTCAAGGAGAATGGTAAATTCAGATGGTAATCGTGACAGTGATAGTTTATTTACATTATCTGCTCATGGTAGTCAGCCTTCAGAGCTGGGTAATGATCCAGTAAGAGTCATTTGGGGTACTAATGTTAGCATTACCGAAACTATGAATTCATTTAGAACATTTTTACAATCTTTTAAAAGTAAATATCGAATGATGCAAGATAATATTCCAATAGAACATGGAGAAGGAGAAGATTTAGTTTATGTTAATATGATGAATGAAATGAGATTGCTAGGGTCATCTAATTTGAATCTTGATGCTCAGAATTTATTAGCATATCCTTCAACTCATAAATTATATTATCAATTAGTCAATTATCCTTATGAGGTTGTACCTATTATGGATCAAATTATAAAAGATTGTATTGTTACTTTAGTTACTACTAGTAATAATGACCCTCAAGAATTACAAGAAGTTGAAACAAGAAATTACAAAGTTCGTCCATTTGGCATTGATAATAAGAAGGGAATGAGAGATTTGAATCCTGGGGATATTGATAAGTTAGTTAGTGTTAAAGGATTAGTTTTACGTACAACTCCAATAATTCCTGATATGAAAGAAGCCTTTTTCAAATGTAATGTTTGTAATCATACAGTTGTTGTTGAAATTGATAGAGGAACAATTACTGAACCAACAAAATGTCCAAGACCAGTTTGTGGACAAACCAATTCAATGCAAATTGTTCATAATCGATGTTTATTTGCTGATAAACAAGTGATTAAATTACAAGAAACTCCTGACATCACTCCAGATGGTCAAACTCCTCATTCTATTTCATTATGTGTTTATGATGAATTAGTTGATATTTGTAAAGCAGGTGATCGAGTTGAAGTGACTGGCATTTTCAGATCTGTTCCTGTAAGAATCAATCCAAGACAAAGAACATTGAAAAGTTTATTTAAAACTTATGTTGATATTCTTCATGTTCAAAAAGTTGATAAAAAGAGATTAGGTATAGATGTATCTACCAACTTAGAAGTAGAAATTGCTGAACAACATCAAGCAGAAGTTGAAGAAGTAAGAAAGATTACTGAAGAAGATATTAGAAAGATTAAAGAAGTTTCTCAACGAGATGATCTATACGAAGTATTATCTCGGTCATTAGCACCAAGTATTTATGAACAAGATGATGTTAAAAAGGGGATTTTATTACAACTATTTGGTGGATCAAATAAAAAATTTGAAAAAGGTGGTTCACCAAGATATCGTGGAGATATTAATATCTTACTTTGTGGAGATCCATCAACTTCTAAATCTCAATTATTACAATATGTTCATAAAATAGCTCCAAGAGGTATTTATACATCTGGTAAAGGATCTTCAGCAGTTGGTTTAACTGCCTATGTAACTAGAGATGTTGAAACAAGACAATTAGTATTAGAAAGTGGTGCTTTAGTTCTATCTGATGGTGGTATTTGTTGTATCGATGAATTTGATAAAATGTCTGATTCAACAAGATCAGTATTACATGAAGTAATGGAACAACAAACAATTTCTATTGCAAAAGCAGGTATTATAACAACATTAAATGCACGTACATCAATTCTTGCATCAGCAAATCCAATTGGATCAAAATATGATGTAAAACTTTCTGTTCCGCAAAATATCGACTTACCACCATCTTTATTATCAAGATTCGACCTAGTTTACCTAATGATTGATAAAATTGATGCTCAAGCAGATCGTCATTTAGCAAATCACTTGACTAGAATGTATTTAGAAGATGTACCAGAAAATGCTGCTACTAAAGAAATTTTACCAATTGAATTCCTCACAATGTATATTTCCTATGCAAAGAATTTAGCACCACAAATTACTCCTGAAGCTAAACAAGAACTAGTCAAAGCCTATGTTGCAATGAGAAAATTAGGAGAAGATTCAAGAGCATCAGAAAAACGTATTACAGCAACAACCCGTCAACTTGAAAGTATGATTAGATTATCAGAAGCACATGCGAAAATGAGATTATCAGAAATTGTAACTGCTGATGATGTATTAGAAGCAGTTAGATTAATCAGAAGTGCAATTAAAGAATATGCTATGGATCCAATAACTGGTACTATTGATATGGATTTGGTACAAACTGGTACCTCATCAGCACAACGTAGATTAAGGTTAGATCTTAAAGACAATCTTCTAGCACTCATTGATACAGCAGTTGCCAAACCAGGTACTGGTGATACAATCAGATATGAAGAACTTCGAAAACTAGTTGATGATAATATCCCAATAAGAGTTGGAAAGAGCGAGTTTGAGGATGCCCTTCGTTCCCTCGAACGAGAAAGCAAGCTCGTCATAAAAGGAGCTAGTCAAAGAATGACCATCACTAGAGTTAGAGGCTTAATCTAATAATCTAATTAATATATATTTATAAATCGTATTTCCCCTTCCTTTTCCATAACTTTGCCTCCGGCGGCCGGGCTCTGCCATGACATGTAGTTCCGAGCTGCGCTCGGAATACCAATGGCCATCTCCAACTCATACGTATATAGCTATATCATTGAATTCTCTAGATATCTTACATTCCTTAGCAAGCGTGGAATGTAATTCACACACCTGCCCCGTATCGTAGTTCATAAAAGCAGCGCCTTTTCTCATACAACAGAAGTATCCATATGTTGGTGTATTAGGCACACATATTGAAAGAACTAGATTTAAATTTTGCACTTAGTATTTGAACTTCAGCGTTTGTGAAGACCATTTTAACTCTCTTTATTCCAATATACGTATAAATATAAGAAGCCGGATTTTTAAAAAAATGATAATTTAGGATGTAGTGGCGTTTCGTAAAATGATATAGAAATGAATCTTACTGTTAGGAGGGTGCTTTGTTCTCTTCTATTTAGTCCATGGTTAATCTCCAGTTTCTAATTTTTCATTGAATCAGGTAAGTATTTACTGACAAAAATCCCAATTTCTACATATGATATATTATCATTAAAGAAGCTCCTGATGAACAATATCTATTTGTACCTAGCCGTAGTGCGAGTTTGTTGAAATTTTGAAAACAATTCCATCATATAATTTATTGTAATAATATTACACAAATTTACATATAAAAAATCGGATAAGCAGCTAATTGTGGCATAAATAAAAATAATTTAATTCGCGTTCATTAATAAGTATATATATTCATCTATTCTTTCATTGATGTCGCCTTTATTGCACAGGACATCTTCGCTTATCCTCAGAAAGAGTAATCTAAAATTCTAAATTTCTATTTTTCCGAACAGTTGTTTTACCTTTCTTGGGACCAACTTCGGTTTACTTTTTCCAGAACCGATTTTTCTTCCCTCTCGCCGCCAGTTTTTAAGATTAAAATATTTCAACTGTAAAACTTTTGCAGCTACGGCAATAATCAGAGTAAAGAAAGAGGTCGCCCAAGCACATCTTATCCTCTGAGACCGTTTATTAATAATTTCGTCTACTCGTAGGAGGCGAGATGGGAACAGAAAGTTTTCAACTAATCAGGTATTATTCCGGGAGCCGATCAATAACTATATTTGGTAGTATTTAAAGTTGCCGATCGGTATCTATCTAAGGAATTAATCCATGATAATCACTATTAAACACAACGTCAACCGTTGCACTAACTATATTCGGATATATTTTGTGACAATCTCTAATTAACTGAAGGTTCCGTAATGGTTCCCTTAATGTTATGCTCTAGACTTTAATATTTAGTGCTAACTAGTTATCTTATAATCGATACCAAGTTTCTACTATGGATTGTATAGATATTACTTGAGATTATTGAGATATGGGAGTCGATTTCACTTCTATCTTCTTATAGGTATTCCTACCTTCCTCAATACTAAAGAATACGTACAACTATCTTACAAGAAGCTAACCCGGTATATATACAATCCCCACGAAGTGGGGACAACGGGTCCGGGCGGAGCCCGGCCGCCGGAGGCATACAGTGGAGAAAGGGTAGTGATTAAGTTATTATTTACAAATGAATTGCTTGTCTTCTTAGAGATTGACAAAATTCGAAGGAATCACGAATGAAATTTGTGACTTCAGATTTATTGAGTTGGTGGAGACCTTCGGGGTAGTCAAGAACTAGATTGGCTTCTATTCTACGACCACCAAATCCTCCGGATTCTAATGATGATAACTGTAGGATATGACCTTTGAATGAGAGATCTATTTGCCTACGATAACACATTGATTGATAGAGGTAAGTTAATTCTTCCTTTTCATCATCTAATTTTACTTTTAATTCGTTAGGAACATAGATTCTCCTATTTCCCGTAATGCTAAGTTGTGCACGATTAATGAAATTTTGAATTCCTTCTTGTTCATGATTTAAGAATTTTGCTTGAGTAGAGGAGAATTTGATATCAGTTTCAAAATCGGGTAATGATAAGTATGTATTTGTTTCCTGTTCGGAACATACTAAACGAAGTGAATCAAAATCGCATTTATCAGAATCTTCTTTGAATTCAAACCACATTTCAATTGGTGGGAGGTTTTGAAGGATCTTGACGTCTTTAATATGGAATGGGGAGGGTATGAATTTAATTTGGATTAATCTCATGCTATCATCTTTTTCAATCGATTGTGGTTCTGATTCGGTTGTGGATGATTGTGGAATAGATTCACTGAGTAGGTTTGCATCTGCTAGTAGTTTATTCCAGGGATCATCAGAAGATGGAGAAGAGGGAGAAGATGATGGTGGTGGTGGCGGTGTTTCAGTATCATGATCGGTTTCTAAATGATATAATGGTAATTCTGAACATCGTTGAAAGATAAACGGGGTGTTTGATAAGAAAGTTCTTTGTGATATCAATGGATTGATGGTGTTGTCGGTGATGGTAGAGCAATCATGTAATAAATAACCAAAGGTGGCAGTGAATGTGAGCTGATTGTCAGATGCGGGAGATGCGGAAGTTGTTGTTGGTGTTGGTGTTGTAACATTTTGCGATTCAAAATCCGGTTCTGGTAAGATCTCTTTTAAGATTGTATCTTCATATGAACTTTCAAGATATGTTGGTTCGTTAATCTTTTCATTGACTTTGTTAGTAGTTGCTGCATATGCCACAGTAAGATTTTGAGGTTGAGTTATAATCTCTTTGGTATCGTTAAATGAAGAAAATTCTTGCTTTCTTCTTATCTTTTTTATCCTCTTCCACGTTCTGTTTCGCTCATTCCATGCTAACGCATCATCATCAATGATACGGGATAATGAACGATTAGTTGACTTATCATCATAAATATAACTTGACGATGACCTTGGAATGAATCCTGTTGAATGAAGAATCAACCGTTTAGCATGATCAACATGATCTTGGGATTTTGAAGATGCTACTAAAGTTTTATCACTAGTTTGATATCTTAGATATGTATCAGATAATCTTTGTATTTGACTTAATGGTATATCTTTGATTGACGCAAATGGTTCAAGACAAGAGAAATCAATATCAACATCTTGAATACTTTGCAATACTTTATGCAGTGAAGCCATAATCCAATTGCAAGTATCAGCAGTAGCCCTTACAATGATCTTTTGTTCATCACCTAAAATAACAATACTTGCACCAGATTTTGTCCATGAACGAGGTAATTGTGAGTTTTGGGAAACAATAATAAATAATTCTCTTCTAGAAAGTTGAAAAGTACGTTCAATAATAACATCAGATGATTCATTAACTGATTCAGATATGGAAACTCTCCATATATTGTTGAGTATGATATTGATAAGTTGAGATTTATTGCCAGAAGATCTTAATGTTGAAGATTTTGAACGAATATATTCACGTAATTGAGCTACAGCAAAACTACGTTTTAAATCAATAGTAAGTTGATCATAACGCTTTGGAGATAATGTTAAGATTGGTGGTTTCATTCGATTAATATTAGTTAATGCAGTATCCATAGAGACATCAGATGTGAAAACTAAAAGTTGCTTTCTCTGTTCATCCAGATCATCCACTTTAATAGTTTTAAAGGTTGATTTTTCTGGTCGTTTAAGTCTTGGTATAACTCTAGAAGACCTAGCACCTAATATAATATACTCTTGAGGAGGTGGAGGTAACTTTTTACCTCTTGATTGAGATAATTTGCTAAGAGTTGTTGTAATAGTTTCTGATGGTGGTGGTGATATGGTGTTTGTATCTGAGTTGAGTACATTGTTGCTATCTGAAGATATAGATATACATTCGCTGTTACTTGTTTCAACGTTACTTTTATCACTACTAACATCATCACTCTTATTTACATTTTCACTACTAACTCCATCACTACCTTGACTACCTTCACTTCTTACTCCAGTTGAATTCCATCGTAACAATCCATATTCACATCCTGCATTTATCCTCCTACTTCCTCTCCCACTGCCAACCCTCATCCTAACTCCACTCTCTGAGAGGTACTTCCATGTACTCTCTTTCAACCGGAACATCTTCTCAACTTCTCCGATTTCACTTCTTCAACTTCCTTAACTTCCTTCTATCCAAGACCTTAGGACAATGCAAATTTCACTCTCCTAACCCGATTTTTATGAAAATATATTTTAAAACAGAATTGATCTTCTTCTGCAGGGTTTTGTACGGCTTTAACTTCCTTCGATTTTCCAGACCCTGAGATCACTTCCTAAAAAAATATTTATAAACAAAATCACAAAAAGTGAAAAAAATTTTAAAGCTATAGGGCATTGCCCATAATGTCAGAAAATGATCTCTTATCGGTAAAAAATGAGCCTTTACCTGAATCAAATGCTCGTTCAAAACCACTACCGATTTTAGAAACAACTGATGAAATGATAGTAAGGCGGTTACATTTAGTACCAACAATAGAGGATGAAGATGCACTTAGTCGGAAATATGATTCAGATATTATTAATTATATGGTATTTTTCAATTCAGAAGTTGTAGAATTTCTAACAGGGATTGAAGTGGGAAGTGGGATTAAAAGGGAGAGTTTAGAGAGAGTTAAAGGGATGGATATGGGGGATATTGAACTCGATCCAAACGTAGAGAATGATAATGGTAATGGTACTGTTAATGGAACTGCCGCCGGTAATGATAATGGTAATAAGATTGATCTAACGAGTGATTCTCCAATTCAACCAGAGGCACGAGCACAGCAACAATCCCCATCACCATCATCATCACAAGTACAACCACCACCTCCACCACCTCCATCTCATAATCTATATGATTCTTGCATTAACAACACCTACTGGACTGCTGAAGAAAAAGAGAAATTCTTTATCTTTTTAGGTCGTAAATCAAAAAATTTATCAGCGGTTGCTGAAAGTATTGGTACAAAATCTCTTGTTGAATGTGAGGCTTATTATAAACTTCTTAAAGAAACTTACGATTCATTATCAACAAAGAAAAATCAACTTAGTGGTGAATTACAGAAGGAAATCTTTGTTTCTTATGACCAAATTCCCGCTGCTTATGAAATGAGCAACTCCTGGGTAGAATCAGAAGATTTCAATGTAAATTTATATGAAGGAATAGCTGAATCTAATGACCAATTAGAAGACGAATCCGAATCAGATAATGAATCAGAATCAGATAATAAACTTGATAATGGTGCTAGTGATAATAGTGATAATTCTGATAAGAAAAAAGTGATAATTCCACAAATTACTGCTGATATTTTCTATTCTCGGATGATTTCACAACCCAATGGTCAAGCAACTACAACCTCAAACCAACTTCACAGAGTAAAACGAAATAGAACAACAAACAGCCCTACTCAGAGGAAGGAGCATAAGAAACGTAAAGTGAATGATTTCCCTAAATCATTACTTGAAGTAGATGATCACTACTTTTATTCAAAAGCACTTGATCAAAGAGCACTTAGACAAGATGATAAACCCTTAATTAGAAGCCCATGTATTAATGTTCCTCATGCTCTCAATATTTCTAACATTTTGTTCTGGAATAGTCCTAAATTAATGACATATTTCCAAGAGAATATGATTCCTTCATATAAAAGACGAGTTAAAAGCTTATCTCAAGATTCATTACAATATTTGAACAAAATAATAGAACATCAAACAAAATCAATTGTTATTGAATGTTTTCGGAGTGCCATTGATCATTTCAATGCATACATCTCGAAATCGAAAGTTACTTCTCATGAATTAGAATTAGCATATGAAAAATTATTAATTAATCAGAAGATTAAAAAGGAAGATCGATATTCAAGAGAGAACTTTTGGAATGAAATGTGTACATCACTAGGACTTGAAATTACAAATGATGATTTTACTCCAATAACTATTGATAAGCAAGGCAATTATGATGATGGTGAACCGAATAAAATCCCATTTCGAAATCCTGAGAAAGCAGATCCTGCTGCTCATAAATCACAAAGATTAAGACATTTGTACACAGATGAAGATAAGTTTATATTACAAAATCCCATCGCTAATCCAACAATGAACCGCTTTAGTATCAAAGATAGAAGAGTAGAAGATACAGTTCAAAGTATTATAGAAGAGGCTATTACTCAACTAGATACTGCGAGATGTACTATAGAAGAAACTGAAAATAAGCTTCAAAAGGATTATGAAAAGGATTATGAAAAGGATTATGAAAAGGATACCGCTGGTTTAGACGATGTCATTGACAAGCTAGATCTTGAACTATCCCATGAAAATGAAGTTCAAATAACCAACTGGATCTACCACGAGAAATCCAATTCAATGTAGCTTTATTATATATTTATTTATTTATTTATTATTTATTATTTATTTATTTATCAATTAATAGTATATATATATATATAGATCTTATATATACGCGAGTAATAATAAGTAGCTATCTTAGTTGTTCGATCTAGAAGCTTATATTATAATTATATATATATATATACATGCTAATCTGCATTTTGAGAATGTTGAGCGGTTAAAGTTCTAGCTGATCGACGTCAATCTGCTATTATCTAGAGACTGTCACATATATAATTAATTAATATTATTATTTATTGTTAAAATATATTTATATACAATTGTTAGAAGCATTCGGATTATAAAATAAAAAGTACAATTTGGTCATTAAAAATATGAATTATTAATTCATTTAGTTTGAGATATCTTCTCATCGCCATGGTTTATCCATATCATCATAGTTGGATCTACGATTATAGTTGTAATTATGATTGTTGTATTTGTAACTTTGATTGTTATTGTTATTGTTATTGTATTTTTGATTGTATCTATTGTTGTATGCATAATTGTATCTATAACTGTTGTTATAATATCTTTTGTTATGATTGTTGTTATAATCTTTTGTAATATGAGTTGTAACTTCTTCTGATTCTAATACCTGATTTGAAGATACTGGAGGTGTAGTTGTACTTGAACTTTCTTCAGATTGCCCTTCTGAAGAT
>JAJMID010000121.1:0-43743 GCA_030583405.1 Sugiyamaella americana
AACCCTAAATAAAAATCTCTCAGTGTATATTGTGTATACATTCTCCTTTCTCCTTTCTTTCTTTGAGCACTGTAGTTATAAAGATATTAACGTGTTTAAGGTAAGACTGGAGGGTTGAAGCTCTTTGAGCACTGTAGTTATAAAGATATTAACGTGTTTAAGCTAGTAATAAATAATTTACCTGTAAATAAACCAATAATTACCTCCGAGCGTAGCTCGGAGCAACGGGTCCGGGCGGAGCCCGGCCGCCGGAGGCATTGTGGGAGGGACGGGGGAGGATGTAAAGTACAGATTGAATAAAAGTATATAATAAAGAGCATAAGGATAGCAAGGTTTTATTCCCAGCCAACGTAGTTTCTACCAACTACTCTGTATATGCGAACTTGACCACTTTTGAGATCACCAAGACGGAAACCTTCTTGTTTGATACGACCAGCTGATTTGCCCTCTTCGGATTGGAGATAGACTCTGATTTTCTTTTTAGTGCCATCCCATTCATAGATGATTCCAGAGAGGATATGGTCGTCTTTGCCGAGTTCAGTGGAATATTTTTGATGTAATCCACCTTTGTGTCCCTGGAAATGTGCTGCTTTAAAAGTTACTATATCTCCAGGACGAATTTCATCAAATTGCTTAATCGTAGCATTTGCTAAGTTATCATAGATAATTGCTCCAAATGAACGATTAGCAATGGGAGGAAGAACTGCAGGTAGTTTGGCAAATATATCATTGATAAAGTTATTTGATGATCCACTACCAATTTGCTTTTGCGCTTCATCTAATACTCTTTTACCATAGATTTTATAAGAATCTTGTAATTGATCTTGTAACCAATTTGGTGGTTGGGTATGGGATTGTTCAAAAGCAATTGAACCAATTGGATCTTGTACATCATAATGAGCAGTAATTGATGTTTGAGAATAATCATGATAGAGAACATAAATGTCTCTAGAGATTGTTTTTCTACCACCACGTTTGGTTGATTGACTATCTTCAACTTCATAAAGGATGTTTGGATTATTGGAAATTGAATTTGGAACTCCATTTGCAATAGTCCACCAATTGGATGATTCATCAAGATCAACATCATGTGCAATAAAAGATTGTCCATCTAAGCTTGTTCTACCACCTCTACTTTCAAAAGATTTTCTAGTTCTAAGATTTTGTGGAGTATTAGGAGCTGGTGCTGGTGCTGATGGTGGTGCTGATGGTGGTGGTGGTAAAGGTGCACTGTGAATTGGTGGAAGTGGTGGTGGTGCACCAGGAGCTGGTGTAGAACGATCTGAATCTGCTGATGGTTCATATTGTTCAGTTGTATCTGATTCATCTGATCCTTGTAAATCAGATGAAATATCAAATGATGATGGTGCTTGTGTTGGTGGAGGAGGTGGTGGTATAAAACTAGGAATTGGTGGTGGTACTGATGGTGGTGCTGGTGGCGCATGACGAGCTCCGCCATGTCCAGGTGGTAAATGGGGAACTGGTGACTCTGGTGAAACTAATCCAATTGCGGGTGGTATTCCTCTTCCTCCTCCTAATGATCCACTTGATAATTGTCTACTATGATAATTAATTCTTGGTGATGATTCATCTTTAGAATTATAAATATCTGTATCTTCATCTGCTTCATATCCAGTTGTTTCATCAGAATATTCTTGTGACACTTCTGGAATATCAACAGTCACTCCTGGTGGTGGTGGTGGTGGAGGTGGTGCTCTAATTCTTGGTCCTGCTCCTGATCCAATTGAAATTCCTGTTGTATTTGGTGATATTGGAATAGGAGGAATACTTCCACTACCACTAATATATGAATGTCTTTTACTAATATTCCTTATTCCTTCTTCTGGCTCCGTTCTTTCATCATCTCCTAATTCATCTAATTTTGTTAGTTTTCTGTTTCCGGCGGATCTGCCTCCGGCGGCCGGGCGCTGCCCGGACCCGTTGTTCCAAGCTACGCTCGGATTTAATAACTTACCTTCCATAATCTCATCTACTGCTTTAACTGGGTCTGTAGAAGTACGTCTGGGCCTAAATACTTCATTTGAACTCCTTTCTGTTGGTGAAAATGGTGGTGCTTGTGCAATTGGGGATGTTGGACTAAATGGAATTGGTGGTGCTCCTCCATGTGCTGGATGTGGTACTTGCGTTGAGATCGGTGAAAGAGGTGCTGCTGCTGTTGGTGGTGGTACTGGTGGAACTCCTCTTGGAGCCGTTGGCGGTGCTGGTGGTAAACCTCTTGCAACAGGAGGTGGTGATGATAAAGGTGCTGATGCTGCCGTTGTTGGTGAAACTACAGGGGATAATTGTACTGGTGCTGAATCATGTTCATTAGCCTGTGTATCATATCTCTCGCCATCGGCTACTGCTTGAGCACTATGATGCTCATCATTACCTTCTACCTGCTCCATCCCCTCATTCTCCTCTTCCTCTTCTTCTTTATCTTCAACTGGTGGCTTACGTAAGGCTGCTAATGCCTTGGGATCTGCAAATGGAAACATTGGTACTGGTGCTTGATTAGCTACTACTTCTTCTTCTTCTTCTCTTTTAGCTGGTACTTTCTTAACCTTTGGTTTACCTGTTGATTGTGGAAATTGTCCTGTCATTAACATTCCAAGATTCATTCCCATTCCTCCTGATATCTTTGCCATTCTTTCTCTTAATGCAATACGTCTAGCTTCTTCTTCATCTTCTTCATCTTCTTCATCATCGTCTTCTTCTTCATCCTCCTCTTCTCCTTCTCCTTCCTCTTGTCCTCCTTCTTCTTCTCCTCCTTCTTCTTCTCTTATTGCCCTTCTAACATCTCCTCCTTCTCTTTCTCCCTCTCCTCCTTCTTCTCCTTCTCCTTCTCCTTCTTCTTCTCCTCCTACTCCTCTATTATCATTCTCAATTACAAGACTATCATCAAGATTTCTACTTTGTTCTACTGATTGTCTTCTTTGACTAAAGCTTGATGATCTACGTTGGATTGGTGAAATTGGTTGTTCATCTGATGCATTAGACCGTATTGACCCTCCTGTTGTAACTCGATCAAGTGATGGTCGAGATGCTCCTGATAATGTTCTTTCAAGTGGTGCTTCTCCTGTTGTTTGTTCAGATAATTCTCCTCCTTCATGTGATTCTTCAGCTACTGATGCCCTCTTTGCCTTCTGCTTCTGCTTCTTACGTAAAACTGCTGCGTCAATTCTTTCTTGTTCTTCTTGCTGCTTTTGTTGAAGTAATTTGATTCTTTCTTGTAAACTCATTTTTGGAACATTTTCTTCTTCTTCATTACTATCATGATTATCATGGCTAATATAATCTGACCCAGTACTTGCAGTAGTAGGAGGACTACTAACAGATTCGAAAGTTGTACTACGAACTAATGGTGGAGATTGAGGCATAGATGGAATATAAGATGATGGTGGAGGTGCAACATATGGCTTCTTAACAAAAGATGAAAACTTTTGTTGATTTGGTATAACTGGTGCAGCATTAGATTGAACGTTAAAAGCAGCAATTCTATCTTTAAATGCATTTCTTGAAGCTGGTGATGGTTGATGTTCTTCTTCATGAATATCACGATAAGAGTGATCATCAGTTGAGCGTGTTATTGGAGCTGATGATGTAGTGGGTGATGTTTGTTTAATATCAACTTTTGATAACTTATTACTAATACTATCAATAGGAGCTGAAGTAACTACATTAGATGCTTTTGGTATAGTTTGTACCTTTTCATCTGGAGGACCAATATGAATTGATTTCTCTTCTTCTTCATCTTCATCCTCAGACCAACCATCAGAGATTGGAGGAGCAGCAGGAGTAGATGAAGAAATAGTGTCAGCACCAGCACCAGCACCAGCACCAGCACCAGCACCAGCTTTAGCTCCAGTTCCAACTCCAGCTCCAGTTCCAACTCCTCCTCCAGCTCCAGCTCCTCCTCCAATTCCCCCTCCAACACTTACACCTCCTGTTTTCACTGGAGGTGCTGGCGCCTCCTCAGCAACCTCTACAAAATTCCTTGGAAACATCCCGCTCCTCCCAGAATCCCCTAAATAACTTCCACTAAACCATTGATCATCTTCTACAGTCTGAACTTGAATTTTCTGCCCAACATCAAAAGATAAATCATCAGGATGGTCTGATTGATAAGGATACAAAGCAACTACAACAAAAGGAGCCTTTGGAGTAGACATAATTAAACTAATTTAATCCAATTCAATTCAATTCAATTCAACTCACTTCAATTCAAATTCAAATTCAATTGAATTCTCAATATAAAATCTTTCTATAATAAACAAATAATTTAACGAATTACCTTCTTCTTCTTCTAAAACTTCTTCTTCTACTTCTTCTTTCTTCTACTTCTTCTCTTTCAACAATGACGATTATACGATTGTACTCCCACCCTCTCTAGTTCGGCTTTTGTGGAGACGAAGAATGGGTTAGGTTGTATTCATCTTATGCACGATAGTTGGCAATGTCGGTACATTCGGCCCCAAATTAACCCTTATAAGAATATATTTTACTAACCCCCACCACCGCCTCCTCCTCCCCCTCTTCCCCCCGCTGCCTCCGGCGGCCGGGCTCTGCCCGGACCCCGTTGTTACTCGCTTCGCGAGTAAGGTGGAGAACTCCTTGTTTCCGAGAGCTTATCTCCTTTACCCCTTCTGTTGAATCTTTCATGTCTATTCAACTATGGCTCGTGCTTCCCCATTAATATACAGATATACATCCTTCTATTTACTATTGACTAAGTATTAAGTAATTCAGATCACAAAACTACGAAACTCTTATTCAATTTATGCTGTTTATATTATTACATCTCTGTAGCTGCTAAGCATTTTAAATATATCTAGAAATTGTAATTGTAATTGAAATTGAAATTAATACGCGTGTATGAACGTTGAGAGAGTTTCTAAGGAGATTCGCAGCTTGGTTCATTCACAATATTGATGGATAAACTTATACACCCTCTTGACTAATTGTTATTATAACCATAGCTGTAAGCGCTAGGTATATTATAATTGCTATATGAATGAAAGCTCAATGCTTGCTACAGTTGGTGCGGTAATTACTCGCGAAGCGAGTAACAACGGGTCCGGGCAGAGCCCGGCCGCCGGAGGCAACGAGAAGGATGATGATTAGATAAATTAAATTAAGTTAGAAACGGTCTGGGAAGAGTACAGGAGCTATGAGGGTCCAGATATAGAGAGCGAAACAGATCCATGCGGAGATAATTTTTGTCCAAGAGGAGAAATAAGTACGACCGACGGGAACGAAATCACCTTCTGCTTCTTTTTCTACATTCATTGTTAATAGAGTAGCAGTCCATTGTGTTGCTAAGAAAAATACGAGATGGAAAAGGACATAGTTGTATTTTGTGGATCCCTTTTCATCATCACCATGTTGATAGTCACCATCATCATCTTCACTATCGGAATAATCCCAATTAGTTTCATTTAATGCAGAAGCAGGAAGAGCACCGGATTCAACAGCAGATCTTAATGCTTCGGCTCTCATGGTTGAACGAGAGGGTTCTTGAGTAATCAATGAATGAGATTGTTCAGCATCTTCGTCACCTAGAGGTTCATAAGAATGTTTAATTGTCGATGATTGAGTAGCAGCTCTGGTGGTAGTATAAGCAATTGCTAAGAAAGTAAAAATAGCACCTAAAACTATACTAGCAGTACGAGTACCTTTAGAACGAATAAGAGGATTACAAAACTTATCATCTGGTTCAGAAGCAACAGCAGACATTGTTAAATAAGAACAATAAATAGAAACCATTGCAGCTTGAGCAAGACCAGCTTGAGGATTGAATTCTTGAATAGTTGGATTGATTGATAAAAGAGAGATGATGATAATAAATATTAAATTAATAGTAATAGCAGCTTGATTCATTGAACAACCAGATGAGGCAAAGAATACATACATCAATATAATCAGTAAAAGACTTCCGATATACATACTAAAAGTCGAACCAACAAGAATAAATCTCCATAAATTCGAATTATTTTCCTCAACATGAACTAAACAAGTTTCTGCCCAAGAATGAGCAAAATCAACTAATAATACTAAACCAATAAGTATAAAGATGAATGAAAAGATCATAGCGATATAATTACCCCAAAAGATAAAAAATGAATCAGGAATTAAGAAAGTAATAACAATTAGAGATAACCAAGCCATGATTTTAAAACCCCAATAACCATTTTGAATACCAGCTCTTGGATTTCTTGTAGAATGAACATTTATTAACAAACCAGCTAAAATAATATGAAATAAAGCAAGTGCAAAGTTGATTCTATGTACAGCAACAAAACCATAACATTCACCACCCAAACAAGTGATTTTCATATAATCCAAAGTAAGACGTTCCAATTTCTTAACTGCCCAATCAGTTAACATAATCCATGATAATATGGAATTAATGAGGAAAAGAATAGCATAACCGATTCTTGTAGCTATAGAAGACGAACATTTTCCACAAGCAGAACACAAAGCAGAAAAAGCAGCAGCACCACAACAACTAGCAACCCAAGAACCAGCCATAGTTACAACTGGGGTAACGGCCAAAGGGATTGAGAGAAGAGCGCCCATATCGAGGGTTTAATAAAGAAGCAGCAGAGCAAGATTAGAATTAGTAGTAAACAAGAAGTGACAACAGTATACTAATAGAGGATGTTTTTATCTAGTTGAATACCGTAGAGCTTTAAGGTTCTTATTATCAAAATCAAAATAACTTTCGTAATTAATGGCAGTGTTAAACCTTACAAGATGGCGTGCCGCCCGTTAAGATCGATAAGATAATGCGAACTTCCGCACAGCCGTCCCCTCCCTGCACTCACCCACCATATGCCTCCGGCGGCTGGGCTCTGCCCGGACCCGTTTTTCCTCGCGTAGCGAGGAATAAATGGGTTGAAATATAATTAAGTTATTGGCCATCCTCGCGTAGCGAGGAACAACGGGTCCGGGCAGAGCCCGGCCGCCGGAGGCATATGTGGGCCAAAAAGAGTTCAATATCTGCCAGTAACGGATTTCGTATTAGCAATTATTAAAGTTGGAGAGCCACCAGGTTCAAATACCAATACTTGATATTGCTGAGTCTTTATACTTTCTTATAGATTACAGAAGAGCGAAATGATATAAGGGAAATAGTCGCCTTTTTCACGTTTGTTAGAGCAAACATTCACGTGACTGTTTGTTACTCTCATCATATTCTCACCTGCGCTCGGGATTAAATTCATTTCTATAGCTCTGCTGGTGATGTCAATCATGCCAGAAGTTCTAATAATGATATAGTTATACTATGGTTCCGTATTAATTTGCGTTTGTATTGCTTTATTTTTAATTCCCCGCAAAGCGGGGGCAACGGGTCCGGGCAGAGCCCGGCCACCGGAGGCATGTCCACGGTGTTACCCATTAAAAGCTAAGTTATTACTCAAGTTTTATATTTATAGAGCAGATTGTGAGACCTTAAATTGGTTGTGTAGTTACTAGTTTGACAGTTTGGTGACCGTTGGGTTTAACCTTAAGCTATCCAGTAGCAAATGCTTATCATGCATAAGGAAAAGATACCCCTGAAGATCATTTCAAGACCTACCTTCAGCGTAACGTCAAGGAAAGAAGCGTAGTTATATATATATTTATTGGGTGTGAACTTGATATTATATAAATCAGAAATAGAGTTAAAAGAAATTCAACTTGAAGAAAGTAAATTGAAACAAAGTCTTAAAAAGATGTTGTCAACAAACGCTAGGCTAAGTTAGTTTAACGTCCGATCTGATAATATAATTCATTTTTCAAACCCTCTTTGAGTTCATTAAACTTGAACCTGACGTGGTAACCGAATCTGCTAATAATCAATCTGAATTAATTTATGGAGAAGATTCAATTAGGGTTGATTCTATTGAAATTGACCCCGAAGTTGAATCAGTTGATAAAAAACTTAAAGTAATCAGTGAAGAATACTCCATTAGCATTATATTGAATCAAAGTTAAATCTAAGACCTGAAGTCGAAGCTCTTAATCATAAAGAATGATATGTGCAGGAATTGATGAATTTGATATGTTTAATTGAATGATAAATTTAAGAATCTGAATTGATTATATTTGCATGTAACGCTAATATGAATGAAGCTAATAGCGTGTGTTATATAGTATATAGCATTAATTGGTATGGAATTGATAAGAGATCATATATAGATAATGCAAATAGAGAGTAGTTGTTATAGGGTAGTAGTTTTTGCAGCCACTTTATGAAATAAGGGCTTTTATTCCTCGCGTAGCGAGGAACAACGGGTCCGGGCAGAGCCCGGCTGCCGGAGGCGTATGTTTTTTAGAAGATAAGATAAGCAGTACATTGACCACGTGATTTTGATTGTGGGTGGAAGATAGAGATATATTTGGGATTCAACGGGAAGTTTCCAGTCTTATAGTATAATAATTGGATTATGAATAACCTATATTATTAATTTATTTAAAAAAAATAGTCATACTTTGTTATGCCTTTACGGTCAACTTCCCCAGGTTTTTTCCTATAATCAGCATATTTTGAAATGTGCTGATACCACCTGCATGAAACAAAACGTCGATATCGGTAAAGTTATAACGTGAACGTGAACATGAACGTGAACATGAACATTGAATTCAAACCATAATCATAATCATCATGTCAATTCAAATAAATAGCTCGGATATTCACATCCTTGAAGAAACTCTTTCAAAAATTAAATCTCTATCTTTTGATGTGAACTCAACTTTGGATAGAATTTCAAAAAATTCTGAAACTGCTGAAAAGGCTCTTGCTCCTATAAGTAATCGAACCAAAATGTTTAATACTTATAGTAAAAACCTCACTTCCAGTTTATCAGTAATTGATGAGATTAAAGATTATGCTAAATTGACAGGAGAATGTGAAGTTATTATCAAATCTGGTCCTGAAAAGACTGGATTAATAAATTATATTGATGCTTTGGATAGATTAAGAAATGCATTTAACGAGATGAATAAAACTCAATTAAAGAAATTTTTCAAAGTGATTGATAAAATCGAATTATTGATTAAAAATGGTAATAATCAATTGAAAGATTATTTTCAATCAATTCTTGCTAGATCTTATGAACCATTTGATGTTAAGGAGTATATTGGTAGTAATGCATCAACACCATCATCTATTAGATTACCTCTTTTATCACATGAAAATCTGTCAATCATTTCACAATTATTTGATTATTTTAACTCTACTAAACAGAAGGTAGATGATATTTATATTGATATGGCTACTCGACATATATCTACTTCGTTATTACCATTGAATAAAGCAGCTAAATCAACACGAACTGGTAATGCAAAAGGACAACCTTATGAAAAGGGTACTAGTCCATTGAATATTTATACTTCAGCATTAGGTGGATTCATTATTGCTAGAGCAGAGGATTTATCTTTAATATTTGCTAATAGTACCAATGATAAACTACAAGTTAAACTTGTAGAAGAAGTAATAAACCTATATTTAAATGATTTCATAAGTGTTATTAATCATCTTAATGAATTTGTTTTAAATAACATGCAAACAGAATCTTTACTTATTTATGAAATTGTTCATAATATTGTATTAATTATCTCTACAGTTCAAGTGATTTTAAAAGTAACTCCTACAAACCTATCTGATCTTATGACAAAGGTTAAATTAACTGCTAGAAATGTATTTGTTGAATTCTTACGATATATTGATAATCGTGTTCAATCATTACTAAGTTTACCGTCTGATAATGGTGTTTCAGAAGCGACTGGTGATATTCTGGGTAGACTCAGAAAGCTCTCTGATTATCGACAATCAGCATCTGCTTCAATTGAAAACTTAACTCGTGATTCTTGGCTACCACAGCCAAAACCTCAATGGTTAATATTACAACAACAAAACAATTCAAATAATCCAATAAATCTCATCATTGAAGGTCCTTGGAGTATCCTTTCTGCTTTCTTCTCTGATGCTATAGATGCTCTTATCTTCAGTCTTGAATCAAAAGCTAAATCCATTGCAAAAAAGGATTCTCAACAAATTGGTCTTCTTCTTCTCACAAATCTTATATTTGTAGAAACAACTGTTAAAAATACCGATATGTACTCAATCCTATCTAAACAAGGAGCAGATAGAATTCTTAAACTAAGACGTCATGGTCATGATCTCTTCTTAGAAAGTTGGAAGAAAATATCAATGATAATTATAGATTCAGTAAATATTAAACAAGTACAGAACAATAAACAACAACTAACATCAAAGGATAGAGAAATAATTAAAGATCGGTTCAAAACTTTCAACTCCGAATTCGAAGCTCTTCTCTCCAAGCAAAAAGCTCTTAATATATCCGATCCTCACCTACGACAAGAATTAGTAAGGGAAATAACCCGTCTTCTATGCCCCCTCTATCACCGATACTATGACAAACATATTGGAGGTGATTTCTCCAAGAATGTTGACAAATATATCAAGTACGATAAGCAGCAATTTGATATCAAAATTAATTCATTAGCATAATATATAATATATCACATATATCTCCTCTCCTTCTTCATCATGCCTCCGGCGGCCGGGCTCTGCCCGGACCCGTTCTCCCTCGCTTCGCGAGGAAGGATTTAGACTGATTCATTACCGCATTCTGGACCTTACACTAGTTATGATCGAGAATCATGATGGATCTGGTATTGGAAAGAAGTTAGTAAAGCTATTTGTAAGAATTACATCTAATATGTCTAATGATGTTATCACAAGAGTCAAATTGAGTTCATGTTCCGCGGAGTTAGCTGGAATTGACAGTGCTCATTAGCCAATAACGGAGAGAATATAATCGTTTTACTATAGAATATTAAAAATATTACATTTCGCATTCGGTTCTCCACTCTTCACTATCGGACTTCCGCATCTCTGTGGCAAGTTTGATGTTCTTTAGTAAGATAGATATGAGCTAATCAAATACCAATGAATTATATCTAGTAACAGTGGCTTGTGATAATATATCTTATTCTATAAACTACTATTTTGGTTAACTATACATTTATTACATTATTATTACGTCATTGCGGGGATGCTGCTGTGGAAAGAGAGTTCTCTTAAAGTAGTTTGCCTCTATTCTATCTGGAAATTACGGAGATAGTTTCCAAAGGATTTCTAATATCATTTGAATCTGCATAGCTTCTACCGCAGTATCTGCCCGGTTGAGGCTAAACTCTCGCCTACAACATATTAGTCTCACAGCATGTTATTACGATGAAATGATAATAACATCAACTGAATTATCGGCTCTGGATGCGATTGCTTACCCAATACTTACGCGGAAATAAGGTATGAGATGATAAAATTTCGAGGCATGCATGCTGCTGTACAGAACCAACCGGCAAGTATTCATCGATCTCCAAACTTGGAAATAATATCTCCTACATGCTCTCTTTCTATAATATTCTGCTTGATCTCCGGTTGGTTCATCCTAGAAAGAGAAAATTCCGACTACCGAGAATTAAAGAGTTTTGATTAACTAATCCATTCTATTGGCCAACGTTAACGCATTAAGTAATTTTTACGTAAATCACCGCGGATGTATGCAACTTTAAAACAAAAGTAAATATCACCATCACGCTTCTGTTACAACCCATAGTGAACAACACCGCGGACATGGATTTGTAATTCTCTTCTCATAAACTATAACTTATTATATAAAATTATATATAAATGGGTAAGATTTCAGTATGCTGTTACTAGCCATAAAAAGATTAATTGATCAACTTGGCCTAACTCTAAAACAATCATCAAACTCAACCTCAATCTACTCTAATAATGTCTACTGTTTATCTTCTCTCAGGCGGTAACCGTGGTATCGGTTTTGCTGTTGTAAAGGAATTAGCTACTCTTCCTAATTCTGTAGTTATTACTACAGCACGTAAACCAGAACAAGCCACTGAATTGCAAGCTTATATCAAAGAACATTCAAATGTTCATGTTTTGAAATACGATGCTACAGTAGCATCAGATGCTATTGATTTAGCAAAAGAAGTTGAAAAGATTTCTTCTGACGGTGTTGATGTCCTTATTGCCAATTCTGGAGCTGGAGAGAATTTAGGCACTGTTGTTGACGTACCAGCTGAGAACTACACTACTCTTTACAACATCAATGTTTTAGGACCAATTCTTCTCTTCAAAGCTATTTATCCTTTATTACTTAAACGTGATACTCGTAAGGTACTTTTTACCAGTAGTGTTCTTGGATCTAAGGGTTTTTATCAACCTATTAGCACCAACGCATATGGACAATCTAAAGCTGCTCTTAACTATACTGCCAAAGAGCTTAGTGTTGAATTAGCCGATAAGGGATTTATTGTTGTTCCATTTCATCCTGGTTTCGTTACTAGTGATCTTGGTAATTCTCTACTTACAACAGTCACCAAAACTGATCCTGCAACTGCTCAATTCCTTGAATCTATAGCAATCACTACTGAACAAAGTGCCAATCAAATTGTTAAACTTGTTGAAGGTTTAACCAAAGAAGATAACGGAAAGTTCTATAACGTTGATAAAACTCCACTTGAATGGTAGGTTACAACTATGTAAATATTAATCTAACCATAAGTTTTAAAAATCGTTTGATTGCCTCCGGCGGCCGGGCTCTGCCCGGACCCGTTGTTCCTCGCTGCGCGAGGAGAGCTACCGAAGATATACATTGTTTTCAATAATTCCTAGTTACGCAAGGAACAACGGGTCCAGGGAGAGCCCGGCCGCCGGAGGCATCGTGAGAGAGTCTAAGTATGGGATTATGCAGGGTTTACCCCTGAGTTGCTGATAAGATAAGAAATAGAAGGCATACGGCTTTGATTTTCTGTGAAGTTCCATGTACAAAAGCGCCCTGATTATAGATATAGTATTACCTAAGCTATAGATTAATTGATTTCATAGAATTTGAACGTTACTACGAAGTGTAGAAGAAGCAAAGTGGTTCAATTATATTTGATTTAATTGTATATGAATAATGGATCCAATTGCAAATCAACATAAAGAGGTTAGTAATTGAGGTGGGTTGTGGGCAGTGGTCGCGGGCAGCGGTTGTGTCCAATAGATGAGGAGGTTACTAATAAAACTAGAAAGGAAATCTACATTTTAGAAATCAAGAATATCAAGATGCGATAGGAGTAAGTAGTGGTGGCAATAAAAGTTATGACCAAGGAGGGATGCGGTGATCTAACAACAGTTGTAGGAATACACGAAAGCGTAGGTTGGGCAATATTGGGTTTGAAATTAGGGGTACAGCTAACACGATTATAGAATAATCAGAGATCCTTCTAATGTAGTTTATTACAGTAATGTAAGTAAGGAGAGAGGATTAAGCAATCCCAATCAACTAACAGATAAAGAGAGCAATCTGTTATTATAAATTAGGAAAGTACGAAGAAACGGTTCAAGATAGTGAAAGAGCGATAGAATTATCAAGTGGTAGCAATGCACCAAATTCATCCTGTAAGTTACGGCAAACCGAGCGTAGCTCGGAACAACGGGTCCGGGCAGCGCGCCCGGCCGCCGGAGGCTAAACTAACCAATAATGTTTCTAGTTAAAGGATTGTATTACCTTGGATTAGGACAAACAGAATTGAAAAGATTTACACAAGCTGAAACAAATTTATTAAAAGCATATGATATTGCATTGAAGGAAAATTCCCCATCAGCATCAGCAATTTGTCAAGGAATTTTAAATGTTCGTAAACAAAAATGGGATCTAAAGGAAGAAAAAAGATTAGCTGAAGAAGTTCCATTGTTACAAGAATTAAAAGATCTTTTAAAAGAAAAATTAAATAGAGAACTTGAAGAATCAAAACGGAATTTACCACTTGAAGAATTCAATGATGAAGAGATTTATTTGAAATCGGTATATGAAGAAAAATTGAATAATTTATCAACAATTTTTGCTAGATCAAATAAAAATTACGAAAAGAAAGAGGTTCCTGATTATTTATTAGATCCAATTTCATTCAATTTATTTATTGATCCGGTTATTACAAAATCTGGCCAAAGTTTTGAAAGATCATGGATTTTACAACATCTTAAAACAAGCCAAACTGATCCTTTTTCTCGTCAACCTTTATCTAAAAATGACTTGATTCCAAATCTTCAATTGAAGTCTGCTGCGGAAGAGTTTATGAAAAAGGAAGGCACTTTTTAGTTATGCCTCCGGCGGCCGGGCTTCACCCGGACCCGTTGCTCCTCGCTTTGCGAGGAGAGTTTTAATGATTTAGTCTTATATAAAAGTATTTAATGGATTATGAATTATAGAATTAAGATTTAAAGTTAATTTCGTATGGTGGAAGAAGCACGCCCGTTTACTGGAGTAAACTTGATTTAAACATATGTAGCTATATCTAGATTGAATTACTTTAGTTTGTAAAAGCATGGAACCTAGTCAGATATATAGATTATTACACTAGCCAATTATTCCAAAAAAAAAAAGTGAATCCTATTGCTAATTCGCAAAAAAGATTGGAAATGATTCGACCCAGGATCGAACTGGGGACGTTCTGCGTGTTAAGCAGATGCCATAACCAACTAGACCATCGAACCGATTTCTTGAAATTTTAATTTCTAAGAGTTATAGAAAGTATATATCAGGGTTAGGGTCTCATTCCTAATCAGATATATCTGATTTAATATCGAATTCACTGAAAAGTAAAAGCCTTATTACTACTTCAATACTTTGCAAAATCATCATCAATCCGGTGATGATTTCTATATTGTCATTTTAACTAATCGAGATGTTATGGCTATCCGAAATGATGTAGTTGTAATAACATATCGCCGGAAGAGGCACTCCAGTTGTATAGCTTCTTAATCTAAAGTAATGATATGAATCTGTATATAATTCGAATTACTTAAAGGAAAACAACCAGTAAACGTAATCCTCCTAAAAGCTTTCAAGATATCTAATATTTAGAGGAAATAGCTTGGCACTCTGATACTAGACTAAGAAAAGAAATTCCCTAGCTTATGCTCGCATATTATGTGAAATTGTCGCACCTTATGAGTTATCAATTAACGAAGTAACAGCTAGAAAGCGATGCCCTTTATTTTCTAATTCTCTTACTACTCTTTTACCATTTGTAATTCCTTCGTGAATGGTTAAGCTCTGCACTGATAGTAATTGGGAGACCCGTAAACATTTGTAATTTATTAATTTACACTTATTTAGTACTATATGGTATATATTGCAAGAAGTAGCTTGACTTTTCTGGATAAAGTTCGCCTGGAGATCTTACCATATCTAATAGTATGTAACTGTGGTTTGTGAGGCGGTGTTCTTGATTTTTCCCAATCAAACATCCCACAACGTTAACTCGACTATAGCTAATGATAAATTCATATTTTTCATCCTGATCTATACTTGATTTAAATAGTTAAAATTAATCTCTCATTCCTCGTTTCACGAGCAGAGTCTGGCCGCCAGAGGTAAATGTTAACGCTATGACGGAAAACGGTTAAGGAGTGATATTGCTTTATCGAGGTCATGAAGTTGGGTGGTTTATAGGAGGTCGTATTTTGATGGAAAATATTGAAATTAAAATGAAAGTGGTTGGAATCGATTTAGAACGGTTGAATTAAGGAAGAAATTGACGTTTTTTGGATATTAATTTAGCGGATTCTTAGGTATTCTATACTGTGGTTTTTTAAAAGGGTTAGGGTAAGCTTTTATAGGCGAACAAGATATAGATAGGGAGAAGGGGGAAATGGGGGATATAATAATGATCCTTAGGCTCCCGCTTCAGGCGTGAACATTTTTTTTCATCTCCAGCTTAAGAAGCAGCCATTTACGTTAACGTTAGTTAATATGGCTTAACATTTCCTCAATACAGATGACTCAAATGCATCAAATTTTCATCTCATCGATAGTTAACAGGAAGAAGATCTTCTTGAAGATTAGTACCCAACAATAAAAAATGCACGAGACAGGAACAATAGCAACAATAGGCCCAGATAAATTATTTCTTTCACATGCTAAAATGTTCGTTATCGTAGAACTCCAAGAGGAGATATAATTAATCGACAGCGGGTAAATAAAAGGCATATTTACGTAAAAGGTAGTCAACTGGATATACAGTTATTGATTATTTAGTTTGCACCACCACTGCTTGATTTACAGATTTCTATTGCACCTCCACCAAAGCTTATTAAATTTATTAGATTAAGTTATAATTTTTAAACAAATCCACTAATAATCGGTGATTAATCACACGATAAAATCTGCCGGAATATATTAGCATTTAGTTACTAGCATGATTATAGTTTAGCTCAACGGTTATTGGGCATTAAGTAATAAACGGTTATTTTAGCACGTGAAAATTAAGGGTGCACAACATACTAAACCATTTTTAGTTTATTGCAGATGCCCTGCAGGTTACAGGTTAAATAACCTTAAACCGCGTAATGGACATTCGATGCCGTAGCTGCTCTTCCTCATCGGAAGTTATATAAAATAACATGTTTCTCATTTTTAATTATTCTATATAACTTCTATTTCATTATATTGCAATATGGATACTTCTACTTCACCTGTAAATTCTTTAGATTTTAATTCTAAACATGAAAAGGAGACAACCCATATTTCTGTTGAATTAGATGATTCAGCAACTGAACGGTCAGATAATTTATTTGGTGTAGTTACAAATGATTATATTCTTTATAGAAAGCAACAACTTATACAAGATGCTTTAGATGAAATTGGAATGACTTGGTTCCATTGGAAAGTTTTAATTTTAAATTCATTTGGTTATATGGCAGATTCAGCTTTAGTTGTAATGGCATCCATTGTTCAGCCACAAGTTAATTTACAGTTTGGTAGAGAAAATGATATGATGCCAGGTGTAAGTACTGCGATGTCTTCTGGTTTACTTGCTGGTGCTGTTATCTGGGGTTTAGGTGCTGATGCAATTGGTAGAAGATTAGCTTTTAATACAAGTTTATTTGTCTGTGCTATATTTGCAATTATTGCCGGTGGTATGCCAACATTCTTATCATTTACTGCTATGGTTGCAATTTCCTCTGCCGGTGCTGGTGGTAATTATGCTCTTGATTCGAGTGCTTTATTTGAATTCTTACCAAGTAATAAAGCTCATTATGTTACTTTAATGGCAAATACTTGGGGATTAGGTTATTTCATTTCTGGTATGTTAGCATGGGCATTCATGTCTGACTTTTCTTGTGAAAGTGCTGATAATTGTACAAATGCTAATAACATGGGTTGGAGATATCTCTACTTTTCGGTTGGTGGTTTAATGTTTGTACTTGCTTTATTAAGAATTTTAGTGATTCGTATGCCACAAACTCCCAAATGGTTAGTTACTCAAGAAAGAGATGCTGAAGTTGTTGAATTGTTACAAAAAATATCTCTTCAATATAATAGACCAATGAGTTTAACTTTAGAACAATTAACTGCTGTTGGTAGAATTGATACTAGTGAAATGAAGAAGGGTAGATTTTCATTTTCAAGAATGACAAAACATATTCGAGGATTATTTGTTAGTAAGAAATTAATTTATTCTAATGGACTTTTATTGTTGATTTGGATTTTAATTGGTTTAGGTGATCCATTGTATTCTATATTCCGCCCTTATTATTTAAAAACTAGAGGTTATTCTGATAATACTGTTGCATCTAATTATATTACATGGAGAAATTATGCAATCTCAAATGTATGTGTATTTATTGGTCCACTATTAGCATGGCCATTAATCAATACTCCTTATATTCGTAGAAAAGGTACGATGATTATTTCATCTCTTTTAACCATGGTTTTCTTATTTGGTTATACTCAAATTAAGACTCCTACACAAAATCTTGTGATTGCATCAATTATCTCTGCGGTTGAAAATATGTTTTTCGCTGCTTTATACGGAATTACTCCTGAATTATTACCTACTCATTCAAGAGTAACCGGATACGGGTTATTTGTTGCTGTTAATAGAGTTTGTAATATTATTGCTAATGTTATTGCTGGTGAAGCAGGTACTTCAACAGTAGCACCATTATTTATAGCTGCTGCTATGTACGGAGGAATAGCAGTTTGTTCTGTATTATTACCATTTGAACCATCAACGAAATTTGTAGCTTAAGTATATTATACTACGTTATATTATGTTATAGTATTTTTCAAATGTTTATATATTTATATAAGTTTAATGCCAATTAATTCACATTCAGCGATTTTTCTTGCTGGGGATCTTAAGAAACTAGCTGAAAGTGTAGTTTCAGTAGTTTTGATTTTGAAAGTATCAATATGAGGAGCTTTTAAATGGATTACTTGAATGACTAATTCCCCATTTGATACTACCCCTGTACAAGCAGTATCACCGAAAAAGTCTGATAGTCCTATTAAATCAATTCCATTTTGACATTTTTCCCATTTTCCTTCACCAATTGTAAGCGTTGCTTGCTTATCTTTCTTTCCAATGATGAATTTTTTATTTTTCAAATCAATACTAAGAGACGTAATTCCTAACATATTATCGGCAATTTTATATTCACCATCAGTTGGATAAGTAAAAGTAGATAATGCATCACCAGATGGAAGAGGGATCTCTAATTTCTTTACTTTACCATTAACAGATAGACTACTAACAGTACTACCATTTTTACCATCAAAAAGTTTACCCAAAGATTCTAATACAGAATCTAATATAACTTGAGTAGTTTCACTTCCAGATGTAATTGCAACAACAGTATTAAAATGCGGTGATACAATTGCAAACTGTCCCCATAATCCATCAGCTCGGAAACTTTTACCATCTGTTAATCTCCAATATTGATAACCATATCCGCTTGCCCATTGTTTAGGTCTATCAGCAGCAGCAGTGTCGATTTGTTTTTTAGTTGCTTCTTCAATCCATTTCTCTGAAATCAATTGTTTACCATTCCATTTACCCTTATTCAATAATAACCAGCCAAATTTAGCTAAATCTTCAGTTTTTAATTGAAACCCAAATCCAGCCGCGTTTAATCCTTTGGAATTTTCTTCAGCAACAACATTTTCAATTCCTAAAGGATCAAATAAACGAGGTTTAAGGAAATCAACTACACTTTTACCAGTGACTTTATGTAAAATAGCACCCAACATAAAACTTCCTGGTGTATTATAAAGAAAATGAGTTCCAGGTTCTCTTGGAACGTAAGAAGTTAAAAATCTTTTCACATGATCATTATCCAATCCTCTATCTTCTGGTTTATAAGCAGTAGGATCCCACCCTAATACAATTTCCTCTTCATGACCAACCGACATTGTTAATAAATGCTTTACTTTCAACTTTTGCATATTTTCACATGGTAAAGAAGGTAATTCATCTTTAAAGAACGATAGCACGTAATCATCGACCGATAGTAGACCATCGTCAACTGCCATACCAATTGCAGTAGAAGTGAAACTCTTAGTAACAGAATACATGATATGAGTAAGGTCTGGAGAATAAGGATCCCACCAGCCTTCAGAGATTACTGCACCATCGTGCACAATAATAAATGAATGACATCTATTTTCTTGAAGAGTATCAACTAATTCGTTGATAATTTTTTCATCTAAACCAAAATCCTTTGGAGATTTTCTAGTAAACATGTTGAAGAAGTTAAAGGGTATAATAGGAGAAGAAAGGGAGAAAAGGTAAGGTTTTTAAATACCTCGGGGAAGTAAACTTGGGTGGGGTGTTGATAAGTGAATACGCATTTGGGTTCAAGTGGGGGTCTGCATGCGGGGAAGTAAATATTAACTTAAGACCCTGAAGATCTTCCGGTTGAGTAGGACTCCGCTGCAGGAGGGATATGCGAAGGAAAAGTGAGAGAGAAAGTGATTTATCATTAACTTATTAGAAAAAATAACATTTTATATTACCTTAAATATATATTTTGTGTTTCCATAGTATATTAATTGAATTTATGCCCCGTTCGGTATAATTACGCCTGTTTGAGCTATCACTACCCGACAATCCGCGATGAATACTGAGTATCGTAACTTAAGAAAATAGCAATTCAGTCTATTTTCAGCATATGGTATGCTTTATTGCTTTAGTTACTCACTGAATGATAAGGGGAACTTTTATGTTGGTGAGTTGATACGGAACCATTCCTCAGTTTGGCTGAGAGACATTCCTTCTATGCTATCCTTATAACCGTTTATAGGGTGTAACTTTAATTTATTTAAGTCTTCTGAAACTGATATTTTTATAAATTTAGGTAACTATATATCGAATTAAGTAAATAAATATATATATACATTTAACTTAAAAATATAAGAAAAACTTCAATCTGTTCATCAGTCCACCACGTGATTCGTTATCCGGCTGCATAGCAGCGCTTCATGGACCCTTGATAATGCAGCTGTCAACCTTAAATTAGTGGCATGAAGATCACAATTGTGTAGAGGGAAAAACACAACCTTAAATTACATATCATTGAATAATTCTCAATTTCTCATCATGATCTTTATTATAAGAGAAGTTTTGAGAACCAATAATTAAGATATTTTGATTATAATGCCAGATCTAATAGATCTTGCTTAAAGTTACCCTTAGCCTTATATCCCGCAGCCACATACGTCCCCATAATATTAACTTCTCCATAATGACTATTTGCAATTATAAATATTGGCTCGATAGGACGTAACTTCTCTTTCTTCTCCTTTTTCCTTTCAGTAAAGTCTTACAGTAAAGTATTATTAATAAAAGGTTATATCAAGTTTAATTGAACTCTTACAATAGCTGAATCATGGACTCTATTGTTGCTCTCACCGCTCATTTTGTAGCACCACAGTACATGTTTTTAATCAGCACTGCTGCTTATATTGGTGCTTCATTATTTACTCCAGAAGAACCACTTGAAATCCAAGAAGTAACAGTAGAAACTGGTCTTGTTCCAGTATTACCTTCTGAACTTATTTCAACAAACATTTATCAAACACCACAACCCACAACATCTTCCAATTTACTCTTCAGTCAATTAGCATTAATTGGAATTTATTCTCTTTATTTGATGATTAACTCCAGAAAGCATACTGAATCCAAAATTATCACTTCCAAATGCCATGAAAGAAAGATTGAAGAACCTGTTGAATTACTTGAAGAATTATCCAACCAAAACTTTACACCCACTACTCAAATCATTTATGAATTTGGCAGTAAGAGAAATGAACAATTATTTGAATACTTAAAATCTGTTGTCAATCCAGGTGATATTGATGAAGGATATTGTACTGATTCATATTGCGGAGAATGGGATTATACTGATTCATATTGTGGAGAATGGGATGATACTGATTCATACAGTGAAGAATGGGATTACTCTCGAATGGGAGCTGATAATACAGCAAATCCAGAATGGAACTGGTAAGTATATGAGAATAGGATAACGTAGAAGTTAAATTTATTTACTAACTATTATAGGTCGCAATATCACACTATTAATATTGGTTATGCAGATTTATTAATTCAAACTAGATGTATTCAAGCATATACTTTTCAAGTTCAAGAGATTCATTTTATTCATATTACTTTCAAACCAATTTATGATAATGATGCTATTGATATCGAACCAAGTTATTTACCATTGATTATTAGAATTCTTTGCATGTTTCATATTCAAAATAAGTTTATGAAACTAAAAGGACGTAATGAAGCCAAAAGTAAAGTTTACAAGGAAATTGAATCATATCAAACTAATGATGAATGTCGACTTATTGAAATTGAATCTGATGAAGAATTTATTGATGAATTAGGTATCACCCAATTAGATATCACTGAATATGAAATTAACGAAGTTGTAATTAATGAAGCTGAAATTGAAGTTAACTATGATGAAGAGGTTATTGATGGATTAGATATGAGGGGAGATGAAATTAATTACGTTAATGATGTTAACGATGACGATGAAGAAGTTAATGGGGAATTGGATATTATTAGAGGTGAGGTTGGTGATTCTACTGGATTAAATATTACTGAATCTGAACTTAATGTTCGTGATATTAATGATGATGAAGTTAATGGTGAACTTGGTAAGTCAACTGGAATAGCTGAATCTGTTGGTGTTAATGATGAAGGACTTAATAGCGGATTGGATACTATTAGAGGTGAAATTGGTGATTCTGTTAGATTAGGTGAATCTGAAGTTGATGTTAATGCTGAAGAAGCTAATGGTGAATTAGGTATTATTGGAGGAAATGGTCCTACTCAATTACATTCTACTGAATGTGAACATAATGAATCTCAAATTGATGTTGATTTTAATGAAGAAGTTATTGGTAACGTCTATTCTACTAATGGCGAACTTGGATTAAAGATGGTTGAAGAACAAGAAGAAAAAGAAGAAGAAGAAGAAGAAGAAGCTATTGAAGTTAGATCTGATGAACAAGCTGTTGGTAATGTCTATTTTACCGATCAGCAACTTGATGATCTTGAATTAGGTATTAAAGATTCACATTCCATTCAAATTTCAGAACCTAAGCAAAGTAATAAACGTAGAAAAAGTAAATTTTGCAAATTATGTAGGGACAATACTCATTTTACAGGAGAATGTAAAGTTCAAGCTACTTCACCACCACCACCACCACCATCATCATCATCATCAGAAGGACAATCTGAAGGAAGCACCACAACAACTACACCTCCAGCAGCTTCAAATCAAGTATTAGAACCAGAAGAAGTTACAACTCATTTTACAAAAGATTATAACAACAATCGTCAGAAAAGATATTATAACAACACTTATAGATACAATTATGCATACAACAATAGATACAATCAAAAATACAATAACAATGACAACTACAAAGACAAATACAAATACGACAATCATAATTACAGCTATAATCGTAGATTCAACAATGATGATATGGATAAACCATGGCGATGAAAAAGTATTTCAAATTAAGTGAATCAAGAATTCATATTTTAATGACCAAAATTTTGTAGTTTTTATTTTATAATTTTAATCTTAATGTCTCTATGAATGTATAAAAATAAACAAATATTAATATTAATTCCTACTATAGATATCCTTTACATATATCTCATCAAGTGTGTTATATATGATTATAAGTATAGATAATCAAAATGCATGCACCTATATATGATTATGATAGATTTTGTGGCAATTCCTCGCGCAGCGAGGAACAACGAGTCCGGGCAGAGCCCAGTCGCGGGAAGCATGGAGGAGAAAGTGATGGGGGAATGCTTAAATAATGTTTATTTTGTTATTTTACTCCTGGATTTACAATTGATAATACACCATTCATTAATGTTTCTAAGGATGTGATCTTCGGTGCATCATCGAATACTTTGTCGAAGGAATGGATATTGAGTAAAGTTATCATAAATAGAGGAGTTGATATCAATATCACAAGTGATATCATTGTTTCTTCTTTGCATATGTTTCATATAATGAATTGCGTACTTTGATATCTTATGTTACTTATATAGAAATATTTAAACTGCCTAAATCGTTCATCATCCTATATAATTATACTAAATACAAATCTGACCAATTTTAACCTTAATAAGCAAGTAAATCTGGTCTTAAAGTGTTAAGCCTTCGTCAATTTAACTCTGTTTTATTATATTCTTACATAATAAAGTTTATATTAAGATTTATTATCGTATATGGATATCTGTCTTTAGCAGTAGAGCTCATACCTGCCTGACCTTCTCTCGAAATACTTCTTATATTTTCATAAAGTAAAGCTATGAGCTGAGATCAAGCTATAGGTGGTATAACAACGTTATACTTACCCTATGCAATCTTGAATTATAGCAGATAATCTGAAAGTATATTGATTCTCGAATTCATATTCATTATATTCATGAATCATTATATTGATCTGCTTAATTTATATTCCAAATTCAACCACACTAGCCATATGTACTGCCTAGTAGTGTGGATATCATCAACACCAACTCCACCGCCCTGATTCTTACGACTAAGGTGCTATACGAATATTAGAGGGTGAGAGCGGGTATTAAAAATTCTGAGAACCACTTCGCGAGGAACAACGGGTCCGGGCAGCGCCCGGCCGCCGGAGGTAAGCATCAGTCTCTTAAAGGACACAATATATTTCTTAACAGAGATATTTATTTCAGGGTTAGGAAACAAGTGAAAAATGAAAAATTCAAATCACTAAATTACACAGGGAGGTGATTTCTTCATTTTCGAGATATTAAATATTAAAAATTAAAAATGTCAGAATCAATTTTGCACCTTGCTAGACAAGGTACCACAGCAGTTCCTGGTGCACCAACCATTTCCTCACCTTCAAATGTTGTAGTTCATGCTCAAGCACTTTTTCAAATTCTTGATCATGCTTTACGTAGAAATGCTGGTCAACAACGTGTTATTGGTACACTTTTAGGAGTTCGTTCTGAAGATGGACTTGAAGTTGAAATTAAAAGTGCTTATGGAGTTCCACATGATGAAACAGAAGATCAAGTTATTGTTGCAATGGATCATAATAGAAGTATGTATCAATTACATCGTAAAGCAAATCCAAAAGATGTTATTCTTGGTTGGTATGCCACCTCACATGAATTAAATAATTTATCTGGTCTTGTACAAGATTTCTATTCTCAACAATCAAGTGGTACATATCCATACCCAGCAGTTCATCTTACTGTTGAAACAAGCAATGTAACCAGTAATATTGATGTTAGAACATATATTTCTTCTACTGTTGGTGTATTAGGTGAAGACAAATCATCAGCTGGTAACTGTATCTTTGTACCAGTCCCAAATGAAGTTAGATATTCTGAAGTTGAAAAAAGTGCTCTTAGTGTATTATCACAAGCAAAGGACGATGAAAATCGATCTGCTCCACTTGTTAGTGATATGAAGGCACTTGAAGATTCAATTGTTGAAGTTATTGATATGTTACAAAGAGTTAGCGCATATGTAAATGATATTGTTAATGGTAATGCACCAGCTAATGTTGCAATTGGAAAATATTTGTTAAAAAGTCTCTCATTAGTTCCATCATTATCTGCTGAAACACTTGAAAAATTATTTAATTCACATCTCCAAGATGTTCTTATGGTTGTTTATCTTGCAAATACCGTTAAAACTCAATTACAATTATCTAGTAGACTCACTCCTTTAGTATAATGATGTAATGCCTGTTTGTTCTCCTCCGTTGTTCTCCACATGCCTCCGGCGGCCGGGCTCTGCCCGGACCCGTTGTTCCTCGCAAGCGAGGAATTGAAAATACTACTAATCCGAACGCAATGCACGCGAAATACTTCCTCGCGAAGCGAGGAACAACGGGTCCGGGCAGAGCCCGGCCGCCGGAGGCATGTGTACGTAGTCAAATGTTTTTATTTTATTATAAAATAAAGAAATGCATTGTAATAAATACCAAAAAATTAAAACAACTTTAGATTCCGCTAAATAAAGGTGATAATGCTCCTGATTCTACTAATTCATCGATTAAATCTGTTGTATTTCCAATACTGTTCATATCTTGATTGTCTTCTTGTATACTTTTTCTTCTTCGTAACTTTTTCTTCATACGTTTTTTAACAGGTTTTACTGGAGTCATTACTACTTCTTTTGGTGAGAATCTTCTTCCATCTTTTGTTCTTGTTGTCATTGATAATCTGCGGGTGGTTGGTTGGGTATACATTGGTTGCAAGCCTCTGTTTCTGAATGCTGACATTGGAACATCGTTGAACCGTGTTGGCCACGTGGTGGTATCAACTGGGTCTTCATCAAGTCCATCGGTATAAATAAATTCATCGAGTGGTAATTCACTAAGTTCACTATCACTTTGGAATCCGCTTTGAGATCTGCCGCGCTTGCGCGAAGATGATCGGGTAGTGGACGCCATGTTGATATCATTGAATATATCATCAAGATTGATTCCGTTGGGGTTGTTGAGGATATTATCTATTTCTTCGCTTGTTAATGGTTGTTCATTTTTATAGAAATATGGTGATTGTGGAGGACTTAATGTTCTTGTAGTAAGACCATCAATGATACCAAATGGTCGTTCGTTGGAGAGATCCCATGATCCAAGTACTGGTGGTCGTGATGCAACAGCTGATGATGAGAGGATTTCAGTTGCCCTTGGTCCTGGTTTACGAAGTGATGGTGGAGGAATTGTAAGATCTTCATCTGTTTCATCTCCAGAATAATAATCATCAATGAATTTGTTTGTATTATTATTAGTAGTAGTACTACTGCTGTTGCTTGTATTTATATTGTTATTTTCAGCTTCTGATTCTTCATCAGTAAAGAAATATGACCAAAGATATGAATCGTCATCGGAAGATGGAGATGTATTACGGTTTGATGTTGATGAAACAAGTATATTTGAAGGATTAGTACGTGGTTCAAAAAAGTCATCGTCAAATGAAATCTCATCATCGTCGTCTTCTTCTTCTTCTTCTTCCTCTTCTTCTTGTTCTTCTAATTTTATTGGTTCGGATTCAAGGATAGGTGTAGTAGCATATGGTGAAGATGGATTGGAAAATAAATCATCACCATTTTTAATATCATTCATAATAATTTTTTCTTCTTGTTTTTCAATATGGCCATCATCATCTTCTTCATATTCATCAACAACTTCTGGTGAACTTTCTTCTTGTTCTAAATATGCAAGTAAAGAATCTTGATCAAATTCATCACCACTTGAATCATCTGCTTGATTTAACGAAATATCAAGATTGGACGAGTTGTCAGATACATCAGAATCAGAAGAATTATCTGAATTAATAATAGCGTCTTCAATTTCAGTTAATGGGGGTAGTGGTATAGAATCTGATCTTGGAAATGATGAAATTTCATCATAAGCAGGATGTACGATAGATTCTCTTCGTTTACGTTTAGAAGGAGATTCTGATTCAATTGATTCTGTTTCACTTTGTTCATCACTTTCACTATTAGTATTTGAAATATTGTCACTTGTCTCATCAATAACAGGAGTTTTAAGTGATTTTTGTTTTGCTCTTAATTCTGATAAATCTAACCTCTTTGGAATTGGTAAAGGAGTTGTTTCTCTAGATTTCCTATCAACAGTACCAGGTAATTTCTTCTTTGCTTTAGGAGTTAGAAATTTTGAAGGAATTAAATCTGAATCTGAATCTGATGCTGAATCATTATCATCATCGTCGTCTTCTTCATCTTCATCTTCTTCATCTGATGATAAGTCTAATAAATTATCAACTATTAATTCAGGGGCGGAATCAACAGTAACATCAGAATCTCCTAAACCATTCGGTTCAATGTCATCTTCATCACTATCATCTAAAGAAGATAAAGGTGAATCTGAATCTGAATCATATTTTTTGATATTCTTAGATGCTTTATAGTTTGATAAAGATTTCCCAGATATTGACGGGGTGTATTTACCAAGTGATTTACCTCTAGCCATGATGGATGTGTAAATTAATAATAGTATAATATCAGTTTAATAAATATAAGGTGTAGTTGAGTAGTAGTTGTAGTTGTCGTTTTAATTATATCTTTTTGGAGCTTTTTATCTTCAAGCTCGTTTATTTCTTCTTTATTGTCTATTAATTTTAGTTATTTCTTTCTTTCTATGATCGTTTTCTCTTTCTCTTTTTTCTCTTTTCTTATCTTATCTTCTTATCTATTTCAAGTCTTTTTTTTCAATTACTTATAAAAACCCAAAAATTATGAAAGTATCAACAATACTTTCAAGCAATCACAGCCAACATCTTTAACAATTAACAATGATTATAAACTAAAAACTAAAATGAAATAAAATTTAAAATGAAAAGAATAAAAAAAAAATCAAAGCTGTAAGAATGTAATGAAAAATAACTGAAAATTTTGCAAATTTCCTTCAAATTATCTCCCTTAAACTATACCGTCTCTTATAATAACAAACAATCAATCAAATCCTAATACAAATAAAATATTATCACTAAAACAATACTCAAACCAATAGCAATTTCAAAATTAAATACAAGAGATCAACATTAAACATGTAGATTAAAAAAAAATCTAAAACTGATGATGAGCCTCACATATACCTGCAGTACCTTCCTTCACACACGACACTATAAAGCGTTATTAAGCATAGAAGCTTTTAACGTAACTGGAGAAAATAGCCAACCCCACCACCACCACCACCGATCTATATTACCTTACATATGGATTTAATTCAAAATCCCGAGCTTTAACAAAGAATATCTCTTTACATAGATTACCTATATTCCCCACATTTCGATCGACTCTACCACTAACTTTGACCCTGAAAATTTTCACCCTCTTCTAGCTTAATAGAGATGGGCTAAATAGGGTTAGGAGTATTGATCTCGGTTATCTTCTTATCGAAGCTATGCCTCCGGCGGCCGGGCGCTGCCCGGACCCGTTGTTCCTCGCGAAGCGAGGAATGCTAGGTGTAACTAGAATTATAATCATCTTATTGGTATCAACTACTAGGGTGAACTATCGTGCGCAATTATACACCGATTAACATTGCCATTATATCATAACCGTACATCCATCTCATGTTCACGTGATATTTACATCATGCCATCTTCTTCCCACATAACCACTAACTACCACCTACAACCCATCTAGGTATTTGATCTAACGATCTCTATCCACTTTAATTGCGGGGTTGAACTGCTTAACGGTAGTTAGTTAGTTATTTCTGACATGACGATATTAAGCTTAAATATTTTAAATAGCAAGCTATATATACAATACCATACAATCGATTCATATAACGAAATATTTGATCTTAATTATAACACTATCTTTATAAATCCTCTGCTATGCTCCTTTCCTACTCCTCCGGCACCTTCCGTACTAGATTCTTCGGCACGGTCCCTCCGGTTCAATAAAATCGTCACCTTTGTTATTGGTTGGGCTTTTCATTTTTCAATTTTTCACTTTTTTTCTCTGCATAGCAGTAATTGTCGAACTGCATGTTACGCGAGACGGGCGTAACTAACAAGCTGCAAGTTAGATCCACTTCCGGCGGTAAATTAAAACTAACAAAGAGTGTAAACAACAGCTATTTCTGTCTATTTAATCTTAGCCTCAGCTCGTACTTTATTCAACTTTTAGGTTGCCACTTACTACCTCCAGATTGACTTTATAATATACCCCTTTTATTGAACTTTACTTTCGAGCTTAACTTAATTATAAGAATCATAAATTTGTTTAACCTAGAGATGTTTATCCATGTTTTATAGAACATAGTTTCAGTTACGTAAGTAAGTCATATACAGTAATCTCTGACTGCATCATTGTTGGTTTTCCATCACCCCGTGGCACTCTTAATTATAATTATATCAAACATTCAATCGTGTTGTTAAATAAAATTCACAGCTTGACTTTTTAACTACATCTGAACCAGTTGCAGTGATGATTTCGGGTTGGGAATAGCTAACCTTAATGTTAATTTGAATTTACTATATTTCATTCTGCCTATACGTGGTTGTTTTCTACAATAATTATAGAGGTTCACCCCTTTCTCGCGCGGAGCGCGACAACGGGTCCGGGCAGAGCCCGGCCGCCGGAGGCATGAAAAAGAGAAACATCTGAAAGAACAGCCATGATGACTGCTTCGGATGTAAGCATTATATATATGAAAATAATAGATAATACGATTGATATTAATATATTAGCTGCTTCGAACGTCCCCCTGAAATTTCCTATTTTGGTTGATCACATGATTTGCGGTTGACATTACCAGCAAAATCAGTTGGGTGAGTGAGTTTTATCTTGTATTGATAGATATATATGTAAACCACCTTTTGTTTGGATAATTGCCTATTGTCACTATTCCGCAATTAATTGTATAATTAATCAATAACATATTTAATAAAATATTATACGAACTTAATTATATATATTTACATAATATATTATAAGATGTGCATATATGTACCCGAATTAATATTAACATATTTCCTGAGGTTTCATATAATTACAACTAATTCTTTTGCTTATACTAGAGATGAGGTAGGTTCTAATGCTAGATTACGTCCAGATCGATTTAAGCTTATTTGTCTTCCAAATGAAGATGGAATAGTAAATGGAGCGACGATGATCCTTTTGACCTGATAAAAATGGAGATATTTTATTAATATAAATATATATAATATGGTTCAATAAGTCATCATTGGTATCTAATAACAGTGTAATAAATAATTATCTAATTATATAACTTGATTATATACTTTATTATGTATGTCAATGTCCCGGTTTACCAACATAAAGATGATTTTCTTGATGGCTTTTGGTGGTTAACAAAACATTACGGTTATGCTCGTGACATCGCTCTACACTACAAAAACAAAACCCCCAGTACGGAAAGCAAAACTCGCCCATGACAGCCTCCGCGCACAAGTAGTTGTCTTCTACTTGTACGTTTTGCAAAGTTAAATCTTCTCATTCTGTCACGAAGAGCTCCTTAAGTCTAACAGTCTATACATAACCGCCGTCGCGGCTACACTAATTTATAATGGAAGAATTCAGGCGAGCAAGAATCGTACCGCCCTGCCGGCTATTTTGATAATTGGGAGCAATAATTATCACCTCTAAGAATTATTTACAAAGCAATAAAGTCATCAACGATCAAACAATATGGTCTCAGATTCCCATTGTATTGGATCAACCCTAAACTTTTAACATTTTGTCCTCTCGATTGTAACAATACAAACGTAACCGATAAACGAGCCTTAATAAAATCACACTGCCCTCCCTCACCATGACGAACCAAATTAACCAGATAAGCGCTAACGCTTTAGCTTATCAACTAACTTAAAGCTCTGAATTAGATAATCGCTGCGGTTCGACATAAGCCACGATGCCAGCGTATGTATAATAAACCCTGCAAGCGAGCACGCAACGTTGTTCCAGCCTCCGGCGGCCGGGCTCTGCCCGGACCCGTTGTTCCTCACTTCGTTCGGAATTATATAAGTAATATAATACAATAACAATTTTCCCCGCGAAGCGGGGACAACGGGTCCGGGCAGAGCCCGGCCGCCGGAGGCATGTGGGGAGTTTCTCCGATATTAGTGAATGGGAGTTCTAAATTTGAACATTCTTGCAGGTGTGACATTTGATCAACATTCCACTAAAAATAAGCAGCAAATCTCCGAGAAAGGTGCATGTACAACGTAACTTTAATTATTCGCGTTGGATTGTATTTTCAGTGTCTTAATTTAAGTTCTTGATTTTTATCCGGTATTTGGTAGATTTAACCATTCGATTTATAAATATTGTTGTTTTGTTGCTTATTTGATTGCAATTTTAAAATGACGTAAGTAGTAGTAGTAGTGGTAGTAGTACTACCTTATCTATCTTTTATATGGTCACGTCACTAACTATTGTAGTAAAGATTATGTTCTTGTAACTGGGGGTACTGGGTATATTGGCTCTCATACTGTTGTTGCTTTAATTGAAGCAGGTAGAAATGTAGTAATTGTTGATAATTTATCAAATTCTTCTTACGAAGCTGTCAAGAGAATTGAAAAAATCACTGGTGTTCTTGTCCCATTTTTCCAAGTCGATCTTCGTGATGGTGATGGTTTACGCAAAGTTTTTACTGAATATCCAACTATTACTTCAGTTTTACATTTTGCTGGGTTGAAAGCTGTTGGTGAATCAACTAAAATCCCTCTTGTTTATTATGATCAAAATGTTTCTGGTACTATAAACCTTATTAAGGTTCTTGATAAATTCAAAATTTCTACTTTTGTCTTTTCTTCTTCTGCTACTGTTTATGGAGATGCTACTAGATTTGAAAATATGATTCCTATTCCTGAAGAATGTCCTACTGGTCCTGAATCTCCTTATGGTAAAACCAAAATCTTTATTGAAGATATTTTACGTGATCATACTAAAGCCAATCCTAGCTGGTGTACTGCCTTATTGCGTTATTTCAATCCAATGGGTGCTCATCCTTCTGGTTTAATGGGTGAAGATCCACTTGGTATTCCTAATAATTTATTACCATTCTTAGCTCAAGTTGCTATTGGTCGTAGAGAGAAATTATCTGTCTTTGGCAATGACTATCCATCTCGCGATGGTACTCCAATTAGAGATTATATTCATGTACTTGACTTAGCTAATGGTCATCTTGCTGCACTTGAAAAGCTTGAACAAATTAGAAAAGAACGTGAATCTTCTAAAGAAGAATTAGTTAAAGGTTTTTCACGTGAATGGAATCTTGGTACTGGTGAAGGTACTACAGTAATTGAAGTTATTAAAGCATTCTCATCTGCCGTTGGTAGAGATTTACCATATGAAATCGTTGGTAGAAGAGATGGTGATGTTCTTGATCTTACTGCTAAACCAAATCGTGCTAATACTGAACTCAAATGGGAAGCCAAACTCACAATGAAACAAGCATGTGAGGATCTCTGGAGATGGACTACTCAAAACCCTTATGGTTATCAACAACCACCAGCTGAATCAAAGTAAATAATTATATACATTAACAACCTCTCTCCCTGTGCCTCCGGCGGCCGGGCTCTGCCCGGACCCGTAGTTCCTCGCTCCGCGAGGAAGTAAATAGCCCACGGAGAAATTCCTCGCGGAGCGAGGAACTACGGGTCCGGGCAGAGCCCGGCCGCCGGAGGCATGAATGCCGCCGGATGCACGGCTAAATTTCGTGTTCTTTTCGTGTCTCATGTTGAAAGAAAAGTTGATTTCTAATCAGTATTACTAAGTATATATATATTGGGGGTTGAAAAAAAGTGGAGTTGATATGTTGATACTATGTCTTTGAATTTGAAATGATTGATAGAAATGAAAATCAAAGTAAACTTGATTCATTAAAAGATGGTGGCACTGATGAGATGATTGATGAAATTTGTTCAAAAGTACCAAATGCTTCTAGGGACTTTATTCTTGAATTATTGGTTTCTTGTGGTGCAAATGTTAAAGATGTTTTGTCTTTGCTAGGTGTTAGTAGTGAAGGGGATCACAGGGAGAGTCATCAGAATGATATTGGAACTAGTGGTGCTAGTAGTAGTAGTGGCTGTGGTACTGATGGTGGTATGGAAGGAAACAAGTATTCGTTGGATCCTAGTCAAGATTCAAAGCTGGTAGTGGCAGGTAAAGATCTTATTAATAATATGAAAGACAGTGAAGTTGTAGAGGAGAAAACCCATAAAGAGACTATCATACCTATGGAAAGAAACAAGTATTCGTTGGATTCTAGTCAAGATTCAAAGCTGGTAGTGGAAGAAGCCAAAGATCTTATTAATATGAAAGATATTGAAGTTGTGGAGGACAAGAACCATAAGGAGATTATCATTCCTACTCCTCATCACTCCCTCCAAACTACTCTGAAACGTTACTTTACTTCTGATTCTTCTGATAGAGAACGTAAACGCTCTGAAACAATTCAAAAGCAGGTAATAGGAGATGATTGGCAAGCTTCTGATCAATCTGATGAAGAAAGTCCTAAATCTTCTGAAATATCTACATCAACTGATGGTTTACCAATATCAAATGTAAAATTTATTCCTCCTCCTTCTGGCATATTGCATCTTTATGATCCAGAGACGATAGAACAGTTATTACCATGTACTTTTCATTTAAATGTTTTCCCTAAGAAGTTAGCTAATGACCTACTTTCGTTTTTTGTTACCGAAAGTGAACACTGGACAACCCGAAAATTCTATCTTTTCGATAGATTAGTTGAATCTCCTCATTCTTCGGCAATGTATTCAAGTAATAAGGAATTGTTAGAAAAGCAGGATGCTACATATCAAGGTAGAGTAGTAAGTGGAGTAAGACCGTTCAACAATCTCCTAGTTGAAGCTGGTGAAATTGTCACTAGAATAGTTAATAATGAAATTAATCGCCGTGGTCGTACTTCTCTCCAGTATAAAGGTGATTGGTATAGTGATGTAGTTGTAACAAATTGCTACGATGGTGGCCAACAATCCGTTGGTTATCACTCTGATCAATTAACTCACCTTGGTCCTGCTTGTGTTATTGCTAGCATATCATTAGGTGTCACAAGAGAATTCCGTTTGGCAAAACGATGGTCACCAGCTGCTAAACGTGAACAACAGAATCTCGACGATACCAAATTCTCAATTCATGTTAATCATAATTCAATGGTAATTATGCATGCTGGTGCTCAAGAAGCATATAAACATTGTGTTATGCCAAGTAAAAAACCGTTAACTCCTCATCCAATATCAAACCTCAAAAGAATCAATTTAACTTATAGAATGTTTTTACCAGAATATAAAACTGAAAACCTACCCGTTTGTTCATGCAATAAACCAATGATTCTTCGTACTGCTAAAACTGAATGGAAAACCGATTCTAAATTACCAACTTATAAATATATTTGGCAATGTTCTGCTGAGTATTCTACAAATAAAGGTTGTGGTAAAATTATTTATTTAGATTGGGTTCCTTAATATATATTTATAAACTAAAGCCACTCTGTGCCTGCCTCCGGCGGCCGGGCTCTGCCCGGACCCGTTGTTCCTCGCTTCGCGAGGACTTACGTGGGTGTGTTATATACGTCGCTAAGCTGCTCTCTCCGGTATTCAATATTTATTGCTTGAATTGCTAATAGGACTCAGAGCTGACTGTTCTGAATGATACAATACTACGTGTAATTCAAATATCAAATAGCCTATATTTAGGGGCTTTCAGCTGTGCAGGATATTCTTATTTAAGAGGTCGAAAATCGAACTCATTTGATTTTTCTATATCTCGCCACTACGTGGATTTTTCGTGCCCTTTTTAGAATATAATCCGGCCAACATATGGAAGTAAGCTTGCTATACTCGTAGAGATGCCACGGACTTTTGTAATAGATTATCCTATCGATTTTTGTAAGCACGTTCTTCCACAGGATATTCGGTAGAAAGAACTAGCATTTTCCTGATCGATACCAATTTGGTTCTATTCTTTGACCCCCCTTTTGAACTCTCCCGGGGTTTGATAGCTAGTTCTTTCAAAGGCGTCACTGCTTTATTTTGCAATTTTTTTCGTTATAAAAGTTTTCGAAAAAATCGAACTATTTTGGATAAAACTTTACTGTTTAACATCCATTCATTTTTTGGATCGTTAGTAGGGCATAACCATGCAAAATGAAAGCGTTTCGATAATGGATCCGTTTCTATTCTATTAGCTGACATTTTTTCTAAAGAGATTAGCTAGTATTCCGATGCAACTAGTTTCACATATATTCGAAAGGAAACTAAATATCGAATAATGAAATCCTGATCAATAAAAAGACAAAAAACAAAATCCAACACAGAATATAAAATCATTAAAAATAATTCAATCCCACCAAACAAAATATAAAAATATTAAAAATAGTTAAAAACAGATTAAATAGAATATAATATCTAAATAAAAAAGTTGTCGGCTCCTAATTTCATATATCAGAACAAAATATAACAAGAAAATCAAGTATAAATGTGCGGAATACGTTATAATATTGAATATAAAAATTAAATATATAAAAATTTTATAAACAAAGCTTATCATAGGTATTATGGACTTGTTCATAGCTAAAGGAGAAGAAATATCAAGTTTTGCATCTAAAACTGTCTGGATATCATTAATGATATCTCGAATATTATTAAAACCAGTATAATTATTATCAGGTAAAGAAGGATATTTAGGGTTTCGGAATAAAAATAATAAGAAAAGCAACCTATCACTTTCTAAACTAGTTAATGAATCAATAGAAACCTTATTAAGCAAATCATATATATTAGTTAATATTAAAGTTATAGAATCTTTATTAGACCTGAAAATAGAATCCGAAACTCGGTAATTACTAGTTTCTAAATAACTCACTATTGACTTCATTCGATTAAATAGATCACAGTCTAATAAATAAGTCACTGGCATTAACTTTTAATGATGACTTTTCGTACAATAGTCAATAGTCTATGAATTAATTCCACACAATTAATTAAATTCATTTTTTCCTAGATATTCTAATTAGGTCATCTACAGATATATTATACAATTCACACAATTTGGTTGTTAATAATGAAGAAAAATATGATTTATCAACACCTTGAGTACACAATAGCGAGTATTGGGAATAAAAGATAAGATATTAAGTAATATAGACTTGGAATCAAAATATTAGCAATACTTACTTGTAAAGCGTCACACACGACTTTATGAGAATTAAGCATTACTATAATTTGAGTATGAGGTTTATCAACCGGGGAATTCATTCAGTACTACGATCATGTGACCATACGGATAACCTGCAAATTAAACACCTCTAAACACTTGCTTACCAAACAAGAATTGGCGGCAAAGTTAATCAATGCGCAAATCCATAAACATGTTTAAGTTATACTTTAAACTTTTCTATTCTTCAATCTCTTTACATTGACTAATTTCCTACTGTACTGAGCTTATATCTATACAAGACTCACACTCTTAACTACCGCGCGCTTATCTTTACTCGGGTCTCACTCAGTTAATCCTGCATATTCTCATCGATAAGATCCGATCTTCATCATTAACCTTAAAGAAAAGTTCTTAGCCAGGCTACTAACTTAAATTAGTCAACTGAAAAAGTCTTCATATAAATAACCCAAATAGGGAACCGAGAAGTGAAAAATAATTTGTGAAGAAATTTTGGTGAAGAAATTTTGAAAAATTATTGATTTTTTTGCAAAATTGTTTGATTTGAAAGCAAAATAAGAAGTTTTCTTCTGTAATTTTCATTTCAATTAATAAAAGGTGGTTTATTGGTGAATATACAACCCATCTCTGCATCGTTCATAGAAGAGGTGTTTAAATCTGGGGTTTGTTTCACATTTAGTAGGTAACGAAGATAACTGGTTATCTCTTTGCTTGATCCTTTAGTTCCTTTGTATATTGTATAGTAGATTCTGACCAATCTTAAGACATTATCATATCCATCATGACAGATAAAGATCAATATAATTCAACCATGGTGATGGCTGAAGATCAGTATAATTCATTATCGGAAGATAAATATCATTCTAATGATAATTACAAATCATCAGCCTATCAGCCAACTGGTAATTCTTTTACTGACAAGTTTTTAAAATTTAGTGAGAAATTAGATGCTCTTGGGGTAGAAATTAGAGGTATTCATAGAGTGGAACCTGAAGAAAGAAGATCAGGTAATTTAAGGCAGGTTCTTAATATGTATTTATTATGGATGAGTGGTTGTGGTGGGTTATCTTCAGTATCTGGTTATCTTCTTGGTCCATTATTGTTTGAACTTAGTTTTAAAGATTGTATTAGTGCTGGTGTTTCTGGGACTATTGTTGGTAGTGCCATTGCTGCTTATGGAGCTACCATGGGACCAAGATCAGGCTTACGTCAAATGGTTGGTGTTCGATATCAATTCGGATGGTGGCCAGCGAAATTTATTGCATTGTTAAATATTATCACTTTATTAGGATGGTCAGTTGTAAATTGTGTCTTTGGTGGGCAAATTTTAGCAGCAGTTTCAAATAATAAGGTACCAATTGAAGTTGGTATTATAATTATTACTGTTTTAGCATTTTCAGTTGCAATTGTTGGTATAAGATACATTCAATATGCAGAAGGTTTTGCTGCTATACCAATTATTATAACGTTCTTATTATTATATGTTGTTTCTGGAAAACATTTTGATCTTTCCACACCATCCACTGGTAACTCACAAACTATCATTGGTAATTGGTTAAGTTTCTTCTCATCAGTTGTAGGAATTACTGGTACTTGGATTGCAATCACCTCTGATTACTATGTTGAATTTCCTGAAACAACTCCTAAAACAAAGATATTTTTTATTACATTTTCAGCAATTTTTGTACCAACAATGTTTGTAGGAATTCTTGCTATTGGTGTAGCATCAGGCGCTTATCAACTGGAAAGCTGGCAAGCTGCTTGGGATGATCTTGGAGCTGGTGGATTGCTTACTGAAGCATTCTCACCATGGAATGGCGGAGGAAAGTTTTTAGTAGTTGTACTTTACATTTCATTAATTACAAATAACATTCTCAATAGTTATTCATTAGCATTATCAATGCAAGTATGGGGTAGATTAATCACAAGAATTCCAAGATATATTTTAGTAGTTGTAAGTGCAATGATCTTTTTTGTATTAGCGATGGCAGGAAGAAACAAATTATCCAACATCTTATCAACATTTTTACCAATGATTTCATATTGGTGTGTAATCTATGTTGCTATATTATTATCAGAAAATTTGTTATTTAGAAGAGAAAATGTAGCTGGATTTAACGATTCATATGATTGGAGATTGTGGAACGATAAAGAAAAGTTACCAGATTGTATAGCAGCATGTTTATCATTTGCAATTGGAATAGGAGGGGCGGTATTAGGGATGTGCCAAGGATATTACGTAGGACCATTAGCAAGAAAAGTAGGAGATTTTGGTGCTGATATAGGATTATTTATAGCATTTGGATTTACAATAGTATCATATCCAATTTTAAGATATCTTGAGCTCAAGTTTGCACCAAAAGTTAAATTTTTAAAATCAAGACAATGGTGATTAAGCTTGGATTATAATTCTTCTATTTCAGTTTTTATTTTTGTTTATATATTATTCTTCATGTTAATAGATTTTTGCACCTAATCGTATAGCAATTAAACGCATTCCTCGCTACGCGAGGAACAACGGGTCCGGGCAGAGCCCGGCCGCCGGAGGCAAAAGACGGAGGTGGGTATAGTTTATCTATTTAGTATGTACAATGCTTATATGAAAGGATTTTAGCGAATAGCAAATTTTGAAGTTCCTGATGGTAAGAAGAATTTATCTACTTTTCTCTTTGCATAATTCCAACTTTGAATGATACTTCCTTTACCATCTTTAGCAAGCTTTTCAAAAGATTTGAGAGTTTCATTATCTTTGATGAGAGTTGGAGGTTCAGGTTTAGAATATTTTCTTTTAAGATTAACTTGTTCCGAGAGAGAGAAACAAGGTTTTGAGAGGATTGAAGAGACTTCAGTTTTGATTTCGTTAGTTATTGGTTTTGTAGATGATAATTCGATTAATTTTTTAATTGATTCTTCTTTCATGGTTTGTAATTCTTGTTGAGTATGAGATTTAACGAGGTTTCTATTAGCATCGAAAGATACTAAAGAGTCGACCTTAGCTGCTAATGATTGGTATTTGCTGATGATAGCATTTGATTCTTCCAAAGAGATTTTATTTAATTCACCTGATAAACGAGTATTTTGAATGAAATGAGAATCAGTGAAGGATCTTGCAAGAGAGATATCACGACCACCTGCCAAATAATTGGAGATAGTAACAAGTCTTTTAGAAGATTGAATGATTTCTTCTTCAGATAACTCATTAGTGAAGGAAGTTAATTTATTAGCTAATTCTTTGGCTCTTGCTTCACGTGCTTCTTCTCTCTTTTGAACTTCGGATAAAATCTTTGGTAATGCTAAAGTTTGCTTCCTTGGTAGCCATTCTTTAGCTTCTTGAATCTTCTTTTCATTAGTAATTGGAACATATCCAAGTCTTCTCTTACGAGGTTCGAAATGAGGAGTTGGTAATTGATCATTTGATGATAATGCAATGCCAATTAATCTTCTCTTTGGATGAAATGGATCATAATAATATCTAACAAACCCAGGTTCTTTAGCAAAAATAGTATGATCTTTACCAATATCAGCATTTTCACCAGGATAGAATCTAGTACCACGTTGTCTATAAATAATTTGACCGGCTTTAACTGGTTCACCATCAGAAGCTTTCATACCTAATCTTCGACCAGCAGAATCTTTCATAGATGTTCTCGAACCAGCAGCACGTTTAGTAGCAGTACGAATAAGGATTAAAGGGGCATTTGGGATGGAGTTGATAGAGGAGATGAGATTAGTTTGGGAAAAAGGCGACAAAATTTGCCTTAGTTTGGAGGACATTATGGTGATAATTGGTGATTATTGAAATAGTGGTTTAGTATGTGGATGTTGATTTGAGTGAAAAATAATGCACGATGCGGCTTGAAGTGGTGAGGCGAAGATGAGGCGTCTGTGAGGCGTTGGGGTTAATGCAGGAACGTGAAAGGGTAATCAGGGAGGGTGTAAGGAACTGTATTTTAACTGATACAAGTTCAAATTATCTTAGGATAGTATATTAATGTAGCGTAGTTAGTGTTTATATTATCGTATAGTAATTGCATTTGATAGAGTGATTATAGATTGTAAATATATATGAGCGGTGTGACTGTCGGTTGCATAAGTTAAGAATTTACACGAGAGTTGTTAATACTATTGTTTTAGCTGTTTTCAATTGAAAATGTCTTAGGAAAGCAATCAAATCTACTACACTTTTCTGTAGATCAAGTATCTTAAGTGAAGATAAAGAATCTAGCAAAATATCCAGAGAAATATAGAGGTTAAAGGTTAGGTTAAGAGGTTACTCTAATATCTTGCAAGAGATTAGATTTTGTACGTTATAGAGTTATTTTAAACAATATATTGCAGTATATAGACTTCTATAATTGATGGTTAATTACTTATATAGAAGTTCCATTCAAAATTAAAACTATAACTATGTATTAGACTCTACATCAAGGATAACGGTAAACTCTTTTTAACTGCGCGTGAAAAGAAGTGACTCTCATATAAAGTTAAACGAGCCTGATTGAAGAGGAACACCGCTATAACTCCACCAGCAATAGTCAATAATAGCAATACCTACAATACCTACCCCTGAAACTTCCTATTGTATAAAAGGTTTGTACGTCGTAGCGTTAGAAAATATAGATAGCCTCACCTAATCTATGCGTAGGCCGGTAGATGTTTAACGCGAACACAAAACCTTCTTAAATCTGGGCAAAAAGGTTTATGCTCATTCGATCTACGAAGTTAATCTAAAGATAATTTAAGGATAATATTCGTATAAATGATAATATTCTCTGCTAATCTAGAATATATATAGAAACGCTCCAAACCCTCAGTATTCCATTATTAGTATTATTATTAGCTATCTCTAAATATAAATAAATATAAATAAAGTAGCATGTTCTTGTACTATCAATAGCATTGTTTCAAAATCTACATTCGGTATACTCTACCTAACATTGCTCCCAGTGAGATTGCTTAGATTCAGCCTCGGTCTACATTCCTTGGACATAACTCTACAATTATAGATTAACATAGAAGTTTAAATTTAGATCTTAAATCTGAACATTAAATCTCAAATCAAACCGATACATTGACCATAACTTTAAATCTTCAACCATAAAAATCTTCTATAACTGATACCTTTTTAATCTGAATCAAACAAAGATCAAACCCCATCCCACTTTATCCCACTTCATCCCACTTAACCTGCAGTAATGAAATATTTACCCCTGGCTCAATCGGTACATTTTTAATCTTAACTATATAGTCCATTCCTCTTAAATGAAGATTTACATTCTCAGTTAGAACCACCCCACTCTAAATAACTACCCCACGCGTTCAACAGCCAAGATTCACTAGGACTGAGTGAGTGTTAAAATTACAGCATTTTAATAAAAATTTAACCTCAAAAATAACAAAGCAGTATTAACATCACACAATTACAGTCAAGACCAGACCTTTTCCTCTAGTTTATACCACAATCACCACCTAAATACAGATATACAATACACCCAGGTTGGGTCGGGCAGGACAAGAGGTAGCGACGTTATAAAGATCGTCATTAGGGAGATGTGGAAGAATTCTCCAAGCAGTGCTTAGCATTTTAAGTTCACTAACGTTAATGACCGACCTACTTACATCTCAACGGGTTAAGGGTGCATACATATATATAAGTACGAGCGCTGCTGTCTTTATATGACTATAGATAACATAGAGAGAAATATTTAAGAAAATAACGAAATATAAACCAGCTTAATATAGCTCTAAAAGGGCCCAGGTAATCAAGCAGCTTACTTACTAACTAAAAGAATCATTATCAGCATCAATAAAAATAATCACTAAAACTAAATGTCATAAAAGATCATAATGACTTCAACAAAAGGTCATATTCTATCAAGTAGATCTCTTGAATTATCACTTTCATTAGCATCATGTTTTTTATCAGGTGGGTATTTATATGTAACCTAGCACATGCCTCCGGCGGCCGGGCTCTTCCCGGACCCGTTGTTCCTCGCGAAGCGAGGAAATTTTCAGGGGGGGAGGGTTTCATTTTAATTCCTCGCGAAGCGAGGAACAACGGGTCCGGGCAGAGCCCGGCCGCCGGAGGCAGACACCCGGTCCTCGGTACCGCATATACTAACGAATAGGTTTGGGTTGTGGTACTCTGTATCTTTATTCAGCTTTTGCTCCTCAATTAGCTGCTGAACTTTCTTTAAATGCTACTAATACTAGTTTGATTGGTATGGTTGGTAATTTGGGTAGTGCATTTACTGGACCATTTGCAGGTATTTTAGTTGATAGAAAGGGTCCTACCGTTCCTTTAACATTAGGAGCAATTGGTATATTTTTTGGCTATTTCATTATTAGAATTGCTTATTCAAATCAGATCTCTTCTATTGGTTTGTTATCTTTAGCTATGTTATTTGTTGGATCAGGAAGTACTTTGGGATTTGCTTCTTTGGTTAAATGTGCTGCTCTTAACTTTCCTAATAATAGAGGAGTTGCTACTTCGGTTCCTATGGCTGCTTTTGGTTTATCTGCTTTCTTCTTCTCTTCTATTGGTTCTATTACCAATCCTGGTGATACTTATTCTTTATTATGTATATTATCTTTTTTACCAGCTTTCTTATTTATTATTACTTGGCCATTTGTAAAAGTTATTTCTTTAGGTTATGATGAAAAGATTCCTTCTATTGTTGTTTCCAATGAAACTGAAAAGGACCACCATATTCACGATCACGATGATGCACATAGTTTTTATAATCCAATCAAACATGTGAATGATTCTCATGTAGATATTCATGGATTACGGCTGCTTAAATCAAGAGTATTTTGGCTCCATTTCTTCTTATTAGGAATCTTAGCTGGTGTTGGTCAAATGTATATTTATTCATGTGGATATGTTGTAAGAGCATTAATAGAAAACCCCGATTCAAATACCCATGTTTTACAAAAGCTTCAATCAGTGCAAGTTGGAGTTATCTCAATAACAAGTTTCACTGGAAGAATATTAAGTGGATTTTTATCTGATTATATTCATAATAGACTTCATTTACCAAGAGCTGTTTTACTTATTGCATCATCTCTGATAATGTTAATAGCACAATCACTTTCATTCTCTATAACAGCAGCGTCTGATCTATGGCTTGCATCAGCAGCAACTGGATTATCCTATGGGCTTTGCTATGGATCATATCCAACTATTATTGGTGATACTTTTGGCATGAGAAACTTTAGTCAAAATTGGGGTTACTTAGCATTATCACCAGTTCCAACCTCATATATGTTGAATATGATGTTTGGAGCACTTTACGATATCAATTCAACAATAGATGAGTCAGGACACCGTATCTGTACTTTAGGAAAAGATTGTTATTCTCGTTCTTTCATTGTAACGACCATTGCCGTTATATCTGCTCTATTAATTCTAATTCCTTATGTAATGACAAGAAAAAGACGATAATCACCATCAACGTTATCTGTATATTTAATGAACAATCGCATCTAACTCTCTCCCCCTCCGTGCCTCCGGCGGCCGGGCTCTGCCCGGACCCGTTGTTCCTCGCTACGCGAGGAATCCCCCACACCCCACGATCTTAACAATTCCTCGCGTAGCGAGGAACAACGGGTCCGGGCAGAGCCCGGCCGCCGGA
>JAJMID010000122.1:0-43130 GCA_030583405.1 Sugiyamaella americana
TACCAAAAGAACTCCAATAACCACAACAGGTTCAAAATCCTCGAATATATCTCAAATGAATGAATCACTCTAATTCGAATTGCAATGAGTACATTTTACCCTCTCATGCTTTCATGATAAAACAAAATAATTATTAATTCTTTCTTTGTATATTATATAGATTGCTAATAAATATTGACCCTAGCTACTTAATTAATAAATTCTTCTATTGCTCACAGGAGAGAGGTAATAATGAGCTCGTCATTAACTCATGTTAAGAATGTTTGGGTATGAATGATTCAAATAAATACTTAGAAGATGCTATTCCTATATCCTCCTTATTCGAACAGATTGTCAAAAAGATAGTTGATTTAATCGATTTATTACTTATTTTTATATAAATAAATAATATTAAATTATATAAGCAGCTATTCGGTCAAGATATAGAAACAGGAAGACTTTATATTAGAATGTAAGATACAAGAAAAATATAGACGTATATCATGGATCAGAAGTTAGTAGCGTAATGGGTACAATCTTTACGGAAGTGGTTAAAGATAAGACGAAGAAGAAGGAGAGGGGAGCTATTAGATGAAGTAGCTTAAAAACAGCTGTATTGAATATTGAATATAAAAATCAAATCCACTTGCTGACGAAATAGAAAGTTTAATAACTTCATGCGGATGGTCCTAGCAGGAACTACATTAAGGGGATGACAGTGAAAGAATAAATGAAAATCTACACCAATAAATGTCAATAAGGTTAATTGTGCCTAATGGTACTTTGCCGCTTATCAGATAGTATATTTAAATATATAATTATTTATATAAAGACAATAAATTGATTGAAATAAAAAGTACCACTAGCATCCGCTCCGCTTATCAATAAAGCACCATCAAGCAAACGGAATGCGTTTACGCGCTTACCAGCTCTATAAATTTTCATTAATTAGTAATTGACCATTAGCCTGTCACCGGCCAAGTTTTTCTCAAAGCTGATGGCGGCCTATATACACATATATAAAACGATCTATCATGCAAAGGTTTCGGATTATCCAACCCCTCCATTGCAACAGCTACCTCATATCAGGCGTATATAAGCTGAACCTCTCGCTGATTTACTGCCTCCTTTTATTCTGCCTAAGAAGATTAATAATTTTTAAGTCACTTATTTTTTTCATTGATATTTTATAATCATAACCTTAATACAAAAATGGAAGAAGTAGTAGGAAATCATATTAGTAACGTTACCATTAGAGTCAGGGATGTAATTAATCAAACAGTATCGGATCAAGAGGGGCTTGATCAAAGGGATAGTAATGAAATAAGAAACCAAGGTCAAGAAATTGAAGCAGATAGCGCTCAAGATGCCAATGTTGAAGTTCCAAATATTCAAATTCTCAATGATCAGGATACTAATGGTCAAAATCCCATTTTTCAAGAACTAAACCATCAGGATCTTAATGCTGAAGCTCCTAATCGCAATGTTGAAGTTCCTGAAGCTCCCAATACTGAAGTTGGTAATGATAGAAGAAGAGATCAAGTTCTCCCTGCTGCTGTCAGACAGAAAACAATATCAGATTTAGAATCAGCACTTGAATCAGCACTTGGTAGTTCATTCTTTAGTAAGGTAGCTAATAAAATCACTAATGGTTCTTCTCTTACTCAATTGGAAATTAATGCTATGTTACAAGGGCATGAAGCTCATTGTATCCACTTAGAAGGTAGGCCAGTAGGAGACTTTCAACTCTTTTTAGGAATTGATGTAGATGACACCCTCATCGACTCTGGGAGCAATCTTGGCTTGAGGCAAAGGATTAATAGAACGTTTTTTGTTCGTAATCCAATTGAATTAATGCCTGCCGTCCTTATGCAATTTGTTCTTCTTATCGAGTCCAAGTACGTTACGTTAGTAACCAATTGAAAGTTTTTGTTCCCAAACAAGTGCTTAGAGAGAATTCTCCTTTCGGATACTTTCATTTTAACAATGTTCCATGTGATATGCTCCATAAAATATCGACATTTGTAGATCTTATTCTCTCCCTACCAGATAACTGTCCAATTTTTCTTTTCGGAGATGACACAAAAAGAGATATTGATGTATATTGCGGCATAATGGAAAGGTATCATCGCAGAACTATTAAAGCATTTATTAAAAGAGTGCCTCGCACTGATGGTAAAGTTAAACGGCCACTTCCTAATCAGAACTTTTTCGAGTATACTGATCCAATTGAACTGCTGGTAAAATTTCCAATTGTAAAGTTGGAACTGGAAGCGAGGTACGAATCATTGATCCTGTAGAAAGGCTCTATATTATCTTTGCTTAGAGATTCTTTAGGCGATGCCGCCAATTCTGCATTCACTCAAAAAGAACAGCGACTAATTAAGAATAGTATTAAAGACCAAATTGAACTTCGATATACTACTTACATGGAATAATTATATGTATGCATATTTATATTTATTTATTTGTTTATGTATATGATCATATATATAATAAATATTATATAGAATTCCGTTCTATATTTCTTATATATGCATCAAACCACTCTTAAATTCAATTTCCTATGTAATTCTCTTTAATTCTATTACCATAAACGCCAATCATGATAAGATTAGCTAAGGTTAACATAGATAAGAGCTTTTAGTTCTGGCATAACTTTCAATTGTCAGCCATATACAAAATTCGTATGTATTTCCACAGTTTACAATAAAAATACTCTTTTTCCAACGTATCTTATCTTAAAAACATTTCTTAAACTTTGCAAACTAGAGCTGCAACTAAAGAAGGACACTACCCTATTATTAGCAATATGAAAACATGTCCATTCTAATGATAATAAACAAATTATTATCAATAACCAACTCTAATGATAAACTATAACAAACTCTATTGGAAAGTATTGTGTCAACAACCTCGCCAGCTATCAATCTTATAATAATAAGCTATTACAGTCAACAGACTATTCTTATGAATAAATACTGATCAATGATTAGATTTTGGTAAAACTAATCTAACATTAATAATGAACAAAGTACAGTAATAAATAAACCATTGAATAGTTACATCAACAAACTATTTCAATCAGCAATTGTATTAACAACAACTACAATACAAGCAAAGCAATGATCAACAAACAGCTATGCTTAGAGTCTAAAGTAATCAGCTAAAATCAACAAAGTTTAATCAACAACCAAAATAAGCAAACTATTTTATCCATCAAACTACTTCAGCCTTGATATAGTAAAACAGCAGAAATAAGCAGCAATACATACTTCCAAAGCAATCCGTAACAATCAGCAAAGTTTAATCAACAAGTTATTTAAACTAATAAACCGAGAATTTACTCGATATTCAAACTAAGCACTTCAACATTGGAAATCATCCTACAATTAACTACAGCTAAATAATAAACAATTGAATTACAACAATCTGTTATATGTATAGTCGACAAATTATGCCCTCCCTCCCCTATCTGAGATCCCCTTATCTAATCGCACTATAATTGCGAATCGGCCGGATTCGGCGATCTGGATCCAATTGTCAGATATATAATATTATATTATTTATTTATATACAACAATTAATAGATCGATTAAAAAAACCACTATATATTTGACTATCTATATGAATACGGAGGAATTAAGAGGAACATCTCCCCAATACGGAGTAATATAAGTTCTTGTCATTAATTAATTTTCCGAGGAAGGCAAGCATTAAGTGAGGAGAAAAAAACTGTTCTGACCAAAAGTAGTAATTAAGTTCACCCTTCATGAGAGTCAATGAGGATGTCCTTAGCAATTGTAATTAGTTTAATGGTGTAAATCTGGTGATACTATAATAAGATTTTAAAGAATAGTTTAATAATAAGTGAATATACAATGCAATAAATGATCAATTAACGTATTTCGTACTTAGCTGCTTATCTCATTGTATGTAAATATATAATTATTATATAAAGACAATAAACTGATTAAGAGATAAAGGTTTCTATCTTTAATTTGTTAGCTAGTTATATATAAGCAATACAATAACGTATATATAATTATAATTAACTTTTATACACATCTACATGGTGTGCATGCATGCATGTATTGATATTATGGCCGAATATAATTGAATACTTAATTTACTTATGCTTCCCTTCCTCTTTCAATAAGGTTGTAAATTATGTTACATAATTCAAGTTTAATAAAACTTGAAATCAATTAATGTCTTTTTTTCTCTACGGAAAATATACAACAATAATTTTCAGTACCCACTTCACATTTTAAAGTCTTTTAAGATGAAAACTATTCTTACTCTAGAAGATCCTGTTATTTATTGTGCTAAAATGGGCTATGATATGGTGGAACGATTACTCGGACGATCTTTTGCCGAAACGTTCGCAAGAAAGCCGGCATTAGCATTAATTGAGCAACGATGTGATGAACTTGAAGAGCTAAAATTGTATTATTCAGCAACTGAAGGATTACAAATTCTATGCAAGTGGGAACCTCAAAACCCTTATAAGTTTTACCGTTGGGGTAGATTACTTCTTAATATCAACAAAAGACCAGAAGCGCTAGAGAAACTGCTCATTGCAAACTCTTTAAGTAACAATTTTACCCAAGATAGTCGCAATCTATTAATAAATATTAATCTTAAGATTGGACAATTAAAAAGAGTCGATCCATTTGAAGTACTTCCAACTGAGTTAATAAATATAATTTTCTTACATCTGGGAATTTGGGAAAGAACAAGACTTCGACATATTTCAAAGCTATGGTACCGATATTTAACTAGCGATAAGAACTTTTGGAATGATTTATTTGTTATGAGCCCCCTCAAGTCAAATAGACCAATCTCACTCATTATCGAAAAATTTCTTCAAAATGCGGGTAGAGCAAATATAAATCATAAAGTATCTATTTTTGTAGCCGACTTTTCTCATACAATTATGCAATACAAACCTCAACCTATGCACTCGCTTATGAAAGCGAATTTTGCTAAGCAGGATTTCAAAAATGTTTGTGTAGCTACTTTGAAGATTACAATTAGCTTGCCGAGTAGCTTTTTCCACAAACGATTTTTCCTAGAGCTTATATCAGTTAAATTTTTAGAAATAAGAATATATAGGCTTAGAAATGAATCCTGTCCTATTAATTTTGAATCCATCTTAATTGGACAGAAGAAGCTTGAAGCTCTCTTGTTTGAAAGTTCTTGTGAAATTCATATGCCTGCTTGTAACATGACAAAAGGAGTACAATGTTTTGCTCTGAAGAAAGTAAATATAATTACATGTGATGATCTTGCACTTATTACTAATTATTGTATTATGGCGTGTCCTAATATGGAAGATTTAGCTTTACGAGGCAGATGTAGTAGTACTGAGCAACATAAACCGATTTTGGATGTCGATAAACTGAATAAGAGAATAACTAAGTCAAAATTGAAATCATTTAGTTTGTATGGTGGTTTAAGTACTTTTGCAAACTATTTCAACGAATCGAATGTACTATTTCCCAACTGTCTCGAATCTCTCACTCTTGCTGTTCCAAGTTCTGTAATAAGTTCTGTACAAGGTTCGGAGGCTCATTTCCGTTTATCACAAGAGAATTTAGGAAACCTTCAAACATTGATACTAAATAGGTATATAGATGTAAGCAAGCTTCTTCGACGCTTCAATATTGGAAAGATTCTTAAACAACTCCATATCTGTTCCTCGCTTAATGGAATGTCTTGCTTGGATCCGATGCTATTTCAATACACAAAATTGGAAGTCCTTGGACTTTGTGGTAATGGTGAGTATTTCGACGATCGTATAAGCAACTTTATTCTTGACCATTTCCCTAAATTAGGACGTCTTTACTTGCATCATTACCAATGGGATTGGGAAGCATTAGATCACCTTCTTGAAAGAAGAGATTTGAAAATAATTGTTTGGGATGCTTGTAAATCTATGCATAGTCGATTTAATTGCCGTGGGATTACTTGTGAGGAATCTTCTCACTTTTTTCTATGTCGTTACTTTTGGTGATTCTTTTTACTATTTTGGTGATCGTAGTAATAGTTTATAGGTTAATAGTTCTATTATAATATATGTAAATGAGATAGATAAATATAGGATTATTGTATATGAGAACCGCGTAGCTCTGCAAATCTTTCTGTAGTAATAATATAGAGGTGTGAACCATGATAGTAATGGTGTAAACCGGTATTAGCAATTCTATAGAATCTTACTAATCAAAAAGGTCAATTTATTGTCATTATATAAGAATCATCGAATGATATATTAAGATAAGCGGCTAGTACCAAATACGCTAATTGATCATTGATTACTGTACATACTTATTTTACTATTAAATTATTCTTTCAAAATGTCAGTGGTACTATCAGGCCCACCATTTAATCTATAACTATAGCTTAATTCTGAGTTAACTATATCTGCGCTTTAAGCTTGGCCAAATTATATATAGTTAGTATTTGTAGGCATTCCGACATTTGGAAACTATCGCTTATTTATCCGATGTTCGGCTATAGAACATCCGATGTCAACTTTAAATATATAAACTACCCAACTACCATAAAGTTATATATTCATTTCATATTCTATAAGTTATAATTTTATATCAATAACAACAGTATCGTATTATACAATGACTTTATCTAACCCAGAATCACCCTCAACTCCATCTCCAACCGTTGAGTTAAGTAAATGGGTAGAATCTTTGAAGTGGGAAGATGTACCAAAAGATGTTCAAATTCGTTCCCGCTATTTAGTGTTAGACGGTATAACCTGTGCCATAGTTGCATCTCATCTTCCTTGGACTGAGACTGCTGTAAATGCCGTTTTAGCTTTTGAAAGTCCTGGTCCTTGTTCCGTCATCGGTTGGAAAGATGCTAAATTAGGACCTTTACAATCTGCCCTCTTAAATAGTACATTAATCCAAGGGTTTGAATTAGATGATTACCATAGTACTGCTCCTCTACATTCCAATTCTATTTTAGTACCAGCTATCTTCTCTCTTGTTTCATATTATAAAGAAAAGGGATTGAACTTTACTGGCAAGGATTTCTTATTAGCTCATATTACCGGTTATGAAATTGGGCCGAGAGTTGGATTAGCTCTTCATGGAGGTGAAATACTCTCTCGAGGATGGCATTCTGGTACAGTTTTTGGACCAGCTGCTTCATCTTCTGCTTGTTCTAAACTCCTTGGACTTAATGCAACACAAATTGAAGATGCATTTGGAATTGCATGTACACAAGCTTGTGGTTTAATGTCTGCTCAATTTGAGTCATCTGTTAAGCGTATGCAGCATGGATTTGCTTCTAGAAATGGTCTTTTTGCTGCTCTCATGGCCAAGCAATCTTACAAGGGAATTAGCAAAGTGTTTGAACGTGAATATGGTGGTTTTCTCAATGTCTTTAGCGGAGATAATAACCCACCCATTGTAGATGAACTTACAAAAGATTTATCTAAGCGATGGCAGACTATGAATATTAATGTTAAACCATATCCATGTATGGCAGGAATCCATGCTACTATTGATGCATTATATGAAATTTTCAACAAAACCTCAGTATATGATATTGAATCAATCTCTTCAGTTAGAATTGAATTATCAGAACCTGCATTTAAACATGGAGGATGGGCCATAACAAAACCCACAACTGTAATTGGAGCACAAATGAATAATGCTTATATTTGTGCAGTTATTTTGCTTGATGGAGAATTAACTACTAGAAGCTTTGCTGATCATTTGATTAATCGAGAAGAAGTATGGAAGTTGATTGAAAAGATTGAAGTTGTGCATAACAAAGAGTTCGATACTTTACCCAAGTATGATAGAATGAAAACTGTTGTAACAGTTCAATTCACTCATGGTAATTTCAAAAGTAGTACAGTTATGCGTCCAACCGGTGTAAAGGAACCATTTTCTAATGAAGGAATTGTTGAAAAGTTTCATTCCTTAACTCAGGGACTTATAACAGAAAAACAACAGGAATTGATTCTCAACACCATATTGAATATTGAAGAATCTCTTGATGTTTCTGAGTTGATAGAACTTCTCAAAATTGATATAAAGAATCCCTTGGAATGATCTCTATATAGTAATTTGTTTAAATAGTCTATAAATATATCTACATGTAAATATATGTTTTAGATTTCTCGCACGCTTACGTTAAATCCACTATTGACGATATTATTTCAGATGTTCATGAACTCTAAGATATCAATAGCTAATTAACAAATAAGCGGTTGTAGGAGATGAAGAGCATACCATTGGTGATAATAGTTTTGACAAGAACGAGCGCATATGGTTTTAGAGGTTTTAGTATATTGAATATATAAATTATAGCAAAGGGGTAGTAGCAGTGCTTGTAGTAGTAATTTAATTCAACTGTAGATTTTATGCATGTATATATACATGTGGTACGCATGTGGTAGTATGTAAAATATATATCAATGATTGTCATCCAATTAATATGAATATACTGCGTAATTATAATATTATATATAGATATAACTTAGATACTTTGATTTAACTTTACATTCCTTATATGGATCCACTTATTTCATCATAAATACCTAACTTTCATATAAATTTAAACGTTATATGTTAACTCAACTTATTTATTTACTATATATGCTTATAAACTATATCTACCAAGACATTTCTGTTTTAGGTGAACAACCAACTTCTGCTTCACATCCAACAGATATTTCATCTTTTAATTGCCTAAAAATATCCTTTCCATACTTCTGCCAACGTTTAGAAATACCACCACCTGCTTGGATCATCTCTTCTACTTTATCTAATTTGAATGCGAATGATTCTCCTGATACTTGAACTTTTCTTTCACGTACTCTAATTTCAACTTCTGCACCTTCTTGTGCCAATTCATAGAATCTATCATCAGAAACAGTTATACCAAATAAAGCAAAGTTAGCTTGATTTCTTCCATAAATATAAGCAAATGATTTTGCAATAACTGCTTGAACTCCAAGATACTTTAATGAACTAGCAGCTTCTTCACGAGAAGATCCGCATCCAAAACCTCTTCCAGCAACAATTATCTTCATTCCATCTTTAACTCTACCAACAAATTCCGGTCGTACATAAGCAAATGCTCCATTTCCAAGTTCTATTGGATCCTGAACACATTTATCAATTGGAATGATAGCATCTGTATCTACATTATCACCAAATCTTTGAACATGAGAACTGATTATGTTGGGGAGTTCAGAAAGCTCTGAATTGTAAGCTTTCTTCCTACTTGCTACATGAGTTGGAGGTTGCCTTGGTTCACTATATATGATGGACTTTTTATCATCTGTTAACCAATACATACGAATACTATCATAATATTCTTTTGAAACTTTTGATAAAAGTTCCCTAGGATCTTGTAAAGACATTGAGAAACTTGAACTGGCAACAGTTGCTGCAGATGCAATATTAGCAATTGAACCTTTACCCATTCGGTTCTTAAAATTTCTATTCTGAGAAGATAACCAAACCTCACCTTCTCCTGCTTGATCTGCTCCCATTCCTACACAATAGCTGCAGCCTGGAACACCAATTTCAAAACCAGCTTTTTCATACCATTCTAAAAGACCCAGTTTCTTGAGTTTAGCAATAATTTGTAAAGATCCAGGAGTAACCTTTCGTTTCCCAGATTTAACAGGAACAAGACCAGATTTCAAACCTTGTTCTAAAATCAATGCACCCATGATAAGATCTTCTTCTGCTGTTGTACAAGCACCAATGAAACAACCATCAAGCTTAAGAGCGGCTTTGTCAGATTTAACAGGAACAACATTATCTGGAGATGGATATAAAGCAACCAATGGTTCTATGATACTAAGATGGACTGTTTCTTCCTGGAAGTATTCAGCTCCATCATCAGGATAGAAAAAGAGAGATTCACTTTTATGTTGAGGATTCTTACGTCTATCTATGAATGCTGCAGTTTGTTGATCGGGAACAAAAACACCAGCAATAGCACCAAATTCAGTTGACATATTTGAAATTGCAAATCTAGCATCACAAGAAAGGTATTGGACACCTGGACCACCATATTCAACTACCCTCCCTGCAGCTATTGTATTTCTCTTAAATACTCCCAAGATATGAAGAATTACATCTTTACCACTAACACCAAAAGCTGGCTTACCAGTTATATTGATCCGAAGGGTTTCAGGTACTTGAAAGAAGGTTTCACCAGTTACCATTGGGAATACAACATCAGCTGCACCAAGTCCTACTGCAAGAGCACCCAATCCACCACTTGAACATGTATGAGAATCTGCACCAATAATCAACATTCCTGGTTGAGCCCGTTCTCTATAGAATTCAGTATGCATTATAGTAGTATTTGGTGGTTGATAATCTACTAGATTCAATTCTTTAGCACCACGTTCAGCAGTTTGAATTAATAACTTTGGTTTTTCCATATGATTGATTCTGGGGTCAACAATATGATCAGCAGCAAGCCATAATCGATCATTTCTATAAATTCCTGGTTTTCCCATTTTATTGTATAGAGTATACATTCCTACCCAACTTGCTTCAGAAGACATTGTCCAATCTACATGAACGCAGATGAAATTACCAGGAGAAATTTCTGCATCGTGAAGAGCATGATGAGCTAAGATTTTTTCAACTAAATTTAATGGTCCAGTCATGTTGTTTGATAATTGATTTATTATCAGAAGATGTTCATATATATATACAATTAGTGTGGTTATTCTGGTGAGCAATAATGCCCGTCTGTATTCGCTTAGATAACCGAAGCTTCGGGAGAGAAACTACACTAGCATTTATTTCTCCACAAAGTAGGTTATCAAACCAACTTCTATCTATATATATTATATAAGGTTTGTATATTTAACTATATCGGCAATTGAAGCGATATTCGTACTTAAGATAATCAAAAGATTGACGATATTTAGTGTCTTGATGGTTCAATGACGGAACGTACTTTGAACCATTAAGCTATTGACAATTAAACCTCCCTCTCATAATTGTAAGCTTATTTTAGGTATTGTATATCCTAACAAGTAATAATAACTAGCCTATGGTTGAGGATTTGAGGTGAAACCATATTCATATAATCATGCCGTTGTTGTAAGTTTCCTTCCACTCGGCAGGTATCGGGTAGCGAGCCCGGCTCATGTGAGGCTGCCAGTCTTATCAGAGCTTTGAATCTCAATGCTACTTCAAACAGTAGTACAAGTATGAAATGTATCAATTCACTATATTGAAAAGAGATGATCAAAAGATTCTTATTTTTATATAATTACTATGAATTTTTCCGTATTAAAAAGATTACATTAAAGCCAAGCTTCTCCATGGTAGCTTATATTGCATTAGTAATGATCTTCCAAAACGGTTTCCTATCACAGTAAAGATGGACTATCTTATCATCATTAAAGACTAAATTTTTTGACGGGATGATCTGCACTTCGGATGGACTAACCCAGCACAGAGGCTCACTGGCATCTATGTCATATGATTCGCAATGATTTCAATAGGAAATTTAGAATTTATTAATAATTTGGATTTCCATTTCAAAATAGTTTAGTTAGAAAAGAGCAAGAATGAAATCGTTTGAATACACCTCGAGCGATGAGTACAATGATATCCTGCTGGAGTCGAAGCAAGATTCTTCGGTTATAACATCGTTAATAACCTATTTAGGAGCAGAAACTAAAGGTATTGATAAGGTACCAGAAATCGAACAAACTCATAATCAAATTTATCATGCATTATCTATGTGGGCGTCAGTATCTATGGTTTCAGTAACGTTTGCTTTAGGAACGGTTGGTGTATCAGATTTTGGAATGAGCTTTTGGGATTCCACTCTAACAATTATATTTTTCACATTTTTAGGAGTAGTTCCATGTGGATTATTATCATTATTTGGACCAAAATTTGGTCTTAGATCTTTAGTTGCATCAAGGTTTTGGTTTGGTCATGTTGGAGTTAGATTATTTGCATTTATTAATTGTATTTGTTGTATTGGTTGGACTATTGTTAATACTATTTCAGCAGCACAATTACTTCATTCAGTTAATAATGGAGGATTACCAGCTTGGGGAGCAGTATTAGTTGTCGTTGGTGCAACAGTAATTATATCATTTCTAGGATATAGAGTTATTCATTTATATGAAATGTATGGATGGATTCCTTCATTGGCAGTATTTTTAGTAATTATTGTAAGATTAGCAAAAAGTGGATCATTTACTCCTGGGGTGATGGATGCTGGAAGGGCAGAAGCAGGTAGAGTATTATCATTTGGAGCAGTAATATTTGGTAATGCTGCTGGTTGGGCAGTATATGTTACCGATTATACAACATATATGCCAAAGAAAACACCATCAGCAAGGTTATATTTTTATGTTTTTGTTGGGTTAATGTTTCCCCTTACGTTTGTAAGTATTATTGGAGCAGCTTGTATGACAGCATCTTTAAATAATGAATTATATGCCAAATATTATGCAGATAATGGACCAGGAGGATTAATATATGCAGTATTAGTTCCCAATTCACTTCATGGATTTGGACAATTTTGTGTAGTTTTGTTAGGATTATCACCAATTGCGTGTAATTTACCAAATATGTACTCAGTAGCATTATCCGCACAAACAGTATGGTCAAGGTTTGCTAGAGTTCCTCGAGTTGTATGGACAATTGCTGCTAATGCCATTGTTTTAGCATTAAGTATTCCTGGATATAGTCATTTTGATTCAGTATTATCGAATTTTATGGATTTATTATCATATGAAATATCGATCTATATTGGAATATTTGTATGCGAACATTTTATCTACCGAAGAGGATTTAAAGGGTACAACGGAGAAGATTATAATGATAAATCACGATTGCCAATTGGAATTGGTGCGATATTTGGATGGATGTGTGGAGTAGCAGGAGCAGCAGTTAGTATGAATGAAGTGTATTGGGTAGGACCAATAGCGAAGTTGATTAGCGAAGAAGAACCGGGAGATATAGGATTGATTCTGGCGTTCGCATTTAGCAGTATAGGATATAGTGTAGTTAGATATTTTGAGCTTAAAAGGTTTGGGAGATAGAGTAGTTTTATTTAAATATATAATGTTTTAACAGTAATAAAGATAGATTTAATAATAATTTCGCTTTACTGTTCGGTAGGTTCTCAGACTATATAGAGCAATTAACTCCTTTTTAATATATTCACCAAACTGTAGGCCCTTTTGAATTTCATCTTTATCGGTAATAGCAGATCTATTTTTAAATGCAGTATATAATTTTTTTCTAAAATAATCGTATCCTTGGCTGAGGTAAGTTAGTAATTGAGTGAGGATTGAGTTAAAGGTATGTTGGTAAATAGACTTACGGGTAATCTTTTCCCATATATAATAACTCTTTGTAGAGGTATAGAACCTTTGATCGAGTAGACATGATTAGATGTAAAGAATGAGATGAGATTCGGGAAGGAATCGGTGAAGTACTAGCCGTATTGTGGAGAAATAGAATGTGGGACAGAAGGATAGAGAAGAGCAAAGAGATGAGAAGGGATAAGATTTCAACTTCAGTGTATGGTTAGCATTTATTAATCAGAATAAGTTGAGCTAAGTTCCCAGTTCAAACTAGAAATGGAAAGATGAGATTCTTCTCCTCGGTTAAGTTATACTGAGGTTGAAAGTTCCCTGCATAATTTGTCGTCCCTGCGTTAATGTGAGGCTTTGCTTTGACCGCCCCAGCTAACAAGGCTAGGGCAAGGGCATACCTTAAATAGGTTATACATAATAAACAATTGAATGAAAAAAACACCAAGTGCTAAGTAAGTAACAACATTAACATTTCTCGATATTTTGTTATTTGATTTGGTGAAGAGAAAACGATTTATAGAAGCAATCAATTAAGAAAGAATGTCAGATTTGGAACAATTGGCCCAGCTCTTAGGACAATCGGTGTCCCATACACAAGCTAAAACAGGTAGGTGAATCGAATCGTCTAAATATTTCAATTCCGAGCGGAGCTCGGACAACAGGTCCGGGCAGCGCCGGCCGCCGGAGGCCAAATAGAAGATTTTACTAACAAAACTTGCAAAAGCCGAACAAGCATTAAGATCAGGAGAAAATCAACCGGGATTCTCAATTTTACTATTACATGTTGTTGCATCCGATAGATTTGATATTAATACAAGATTAGCAGGAGCATTATTTTTCAAGAATTATATTCGAAGAAAATGGACTGATGAAGAAGGAAATTATTTAATAGCAGGGGAGGATGTTGTGTCACTTAAACAAGAGATTATTGGATTGATGATTTCATTACCAAGTAATTTACAAGTTCAACTTGGAGAAGCAGTTAGTGTAATGGCAGATAGTGATTTTCCTGATAAATGGGAGAATCTTGTCCCGGAGTTGGTTTCAAGATTAGGGAATGATATTAAAACAAATACAGGAGTTTTAGAAGTTGCTCATTCAATTTTCAAAAGGTGGAGACCATTGTTTAGAAGTGATCCGTTGTTTCTTGAAATTAAATTAGTATTGGGACAGTTTTGTGTACCATATCTACAAGTATTGCAACAAACAGATAAGTTGATTGATGAAAATGTGAGTGATAAGGGGAAGTTGGTTGATTTATTTCAATGTTTACATGTTCTTGTTAAGATTTATTTTGATTTGAATTGTCAAGATTTCCCCGAGTTTTTTGAAGATAATTTAGAGATTGTTATGGGATTATTTCATAAATATTTAAATTATAATAATAGTATTTTTGATGGGAATGATGAGGATGAACCTAGTTTGGTGGAGTTGGTAAAGTCGAGTATTTTTGAAATACTTGAATTATATACACAAAGATACGAAGATGTATTTGGACCATTATTACCAAATTTTGTACAAAGTACTTGGAATATGTTGACAACAATTGGATTACAATCGAGGTATGATTTGTTGGTTAGTAAATCATTAGGATTTTTAACATCAGTTGCAAAGATTCAAAGAGTTGATAGTAATATCTTCGCTAATGATGATATTTTAGAAGAGATTATAAAGAATATTATCTTACCTAATATGACTTTGACAAGTAATGATGAAGAGCTGTTTGAAGATGATCCAATTGAATATTCAAGACGGGATTTGGAAGGTAATAATAGTGATACAAGACGTAGAGCAGCTGCTGATTTTATTCGAGAATTAGCAGTTAAATTAGAAGCAAAAGTTACATCAATTAGTATGAAATATATTAATGGATATTTAATTAATTATAATGAAAATAAACAAGAGAATTGGCGCTCAAAGGATTCAGCTATATATCTTTTTTCATCCATTGCTGCTAAAACAAATACTACTAGTGCTGGAGTATCATCAACTAATTTATTATTAGATATTGTAGGATTTTTTCAAGAAAATATTGCTCCAGATTTAATGAATGATAATGGTATTCATGCAATTTTAAAAGTTGATGCCATTAAATATATTCACATGTTTAGAAATCAATTAACAAAAGATCAATTAATCTCTGCATTTCCATTATTAGCATCATTATTATCATCAGCAACTGACTACGTTGTATATACCTATGCAGCAGTTACTATTGAAAGAATCTTATCAATTCGTACTTCACCAACGACATTAATGTTTCAAAAAAATGATATAAGTCCAGTTGCTAAAGATTTATTAACAAATCTTTTCCGATTAATTCGTCTTGGAACAAGTCCCGAAAAGTTGGCAGAAAATGAATTCCTAATCAAGTGTATAATGAGAATTTTAATCACTTCACAAGATTCAACTTCTTCATATTGTGAAACATTAACTCAATCATTAGTAGATTTAATTGTTGAAATTAGTAAGAATCCGTCTAATCCTAAATTTTCCCATTATGCTTTTGAAGCAATTGGATCAATTATTCGATTTGATGGAGAAATCATTGGCGTTGAAAAATTAGAACAAATCATTCTTAATCCATTTTTACAAATATTAGGACAAGATATAACTGAATTTGTTCCCTATGTATTTCAAATCCTCTCGCAATTATTATCAGTTAAACGTTCAACCAATGATTTACCACAAGTTTATCAACCATTAATCAAACCATTATTAGCACCAACATTATGGGAATCTCGTGGTAACATCCCTGCTCTTGTTAGTTTATTAGAAGGAATCTTATCAAAAGGAAACCAATTAATTATCCAAACAAATTCCCTTGAACCACTATTAGGAGTATTTCAAAAACTTACTGCATCAAGAATTAATGATTCTTTCGGATTGGATTTACTTGAAAAAATCTTTCTTAACATTCCACTTGAGAACCTATCCCAATATACCCAACAAATTGCAATTATTCTCCTTCAACGTCTTAAAACTGGTAAAACTGATCGATATGTTTCTCGATTTTCAAACTTCATTTATTTCCTTTCTGCAATTGAAAACAAACAAAATTTAGGACCAATTTTCGCAGTTGATTTTATCGATTCTGCTCAACCCGACCTCTTCCCACAAATCCTTCAACAATTCATTCTTCCATCAACTTTAAAAATTAATGGTTATCGTCCTCGTCGTACTGCTGCTATTGGCCTTACTAAAATCATTATGCAAAATCCAAAATTCATTGATGGTTCTTACTCCCAACAATGGTTACCATCTCTCCAAACATTAATTGAATTATTAAAAAATGTCGTATCCGAACCATTAGATGATTCAAATGCTCTAGATATCGAATTAGATCTTGAAGAAATATCTTTCGGTGCTACTTTTGCTAAACTTGCAACCACATCCGTTCATCCCTTCGACCCTGCACCTTCAATTAAAGATCCAAATGAATTCTTCATTTCTGAACTTCGTCGTGTTGCTACTAAATACCATGGTCCTGTTTATCAATTAATCTCTCAACTTCCTGAAGAAAGCACCAAATTCTTAAATCAACTTGGTTTCTCATAATTAAATAGACTACTCCACATCGTCCCCCATCCTGCCTCCGGCGGCCGGGCTCTGCCCGGACCCGTTGTTCCTCGCAAGCGAGGAATTTATGCTCTTAACATTAAATTCTATTATCCTATTCTCTATCTTTTTAACTATAAACTATAACCACACCCAGCAACAGCAGCCAACGCGATACTTAATACATTCTTACGTCCAAATCAACTCGTCTATTATTCTAACAAACCGCCAACTACTCCCATTACCTGCTCTCCTACTGTTGTTAGCTAAATATGAGTTGCTCTGCAGGAGCTTATCAAGGTACGGAATAATCATTATGGGGGATGAACTATTTAACTTATGCGATAAATCCCCATAAGAAAGTATGAATTATCTATAAATTATATCTGCTTCCCTCTTAAATCCTCTTTTTTATTCTACCCCTTTAGAGGTTTAGAGTCGAAATGATTGTATTAATGAAAGATCAAGATCATTATTCATACTATTCATACTATTCATACTATTCAAAGAATGAGCCATATTTTTACTTTCAAATGCTTTCATTATTTATCTTAACTATACCCTTTCTTTCTGTTCTTTTTATACTTTCAAATTATGAAAATAATGATAATGAATACTTTTTAAACATCTCTTCAAGTTATAACTTATGCGATAGTAAACCTTTTTCTCCTTCAATTATCAATCATCATCCACCTGCTAAATGTTATCAAAAATACAAACGCATTAAATCATTAAATCCAAATATGGTTGCAAAAAGTATAAAAGGTTAATTCCAAGTTTATCAATTATCCAAGAAGAAAATGAAAATTATTCAACTATTTCAACTGTTTAAACACATAATATTATAAACTGCGGTCATTATACTATTAACAATGGATTTAACATTGATAATTTAGTAATCTTACCACTTGCTCCAAATTAATCTCAAGGATATTTTTTAACTGTTTCATTTTAGCACGCACTCAATCCACAGATGATTTATTAGCTGCTCCATGTTCATTCGCAATTGAAGTAGGAGATAGAAATTATTTAACACCTCATGCCCCTATTAACGGCCAAGAATAGTTCGCTATTGTTAATGATACAACCTCCAAATGTAAATCAACAACTTCCAGCAAATTCCAAAAGCTGAACTTCAATAGATCGGTTAAGATGTTAAGAAGACAATTTCAAATTTTTCATGGAAGAAAACGGTAAGCATAACATAGCGGTAAACTTAACCAGGATTACTTTAAGATTATAGGAAAAGTGCAAACGTTGGAGGTACAACTAACATAAGTCTCAAAGGAAATACGAAGGAGATTATTATCAACTACCTATCATTTTGTGAAACTACTGAAGTCAGTTAGGAACTATCTCCTAGTAAGTTGTCAAAATTAGGAAAGATTATTGAATCAGGAAGAGGAAGAGTACTGAGGCGAATTAATTCATTAAATGGCCATTGCTGCTTAGTCGAGTCCATTGCGGTAAGCTTACATCGAATGAAACAAGAATTCAAGAGTAATGTGAAGGGGGATACATTTACCACTACTTGCGAAGAGTCAATACCACTAGTAGTTATAGAAGCAACACTAAGAAGGATTAGTAGAATTATAGAACTCATTATTCAGTTCTAACTTTATTATGTCCATTATGATTATAATTTCGTTAATAAACTATAATTTTTAAGCTAACGTGCCACATACCTGCAGTGGCCAGACTCTGTCCGGACCCGTTGTTCCTGGCTTGGCTCGGAATATTATAATTGCTTATATCATTTAAATAAATTAAATCCTCTTGAGATTATTTAGAACGCTTAGATCTGCATCTTAACAATAACTCAATAATTTCATAGATTTCCAATATCTTAATCTACCAGGTTAGTACCACCTAACCTCGCCATTGCCTTGCCTCCTCCTTCAAAAGTCCTATAGATGTGATGAGTGGTAGTAAAACTACTCTATAACAGCATTAAACACAAAAGGAATAACTGATTCTTAAAAATAGTTAAACTATCTTGAAAAGAAACAAGAATAAAAAGAGAAGGAAATAGTCAAAATGGTGGAATAACAATCGATTTTAATCCCTCTGAATATTCCTCATTAGTTATCGAAAAATCTATTAGGGATAATCAGCCCGAGTTGAAATTCTTACTTTTTTAATGGCGTTACGGACAAGTTTCGGGGACAGCAATATATTCTACCGGCAAAATTGACGTTGTTCGTCGAGTCAGCGTTACGGGCTATAGATTAGGATTCAGAAGAAACTGGAATGCGGAGAAGTAAGTAGGTTGGTAAGACGTGAACCACTCTGAGTAAATAGATGTTTAGCCATAAATAGTGAATAAATTTAGCGAATTATGTAAATTAATATATCATAATTGTACTTTCAGCTCGAGATCGATCTATAGCGCTAGAGAAATATTGAGTTTCGCAATATGTGCGCAATAAGATAAGTACGTATTGATTTACAAATTCCTGAGGTTGGGAAACTCTCTATCGACCGCGGGCCGGAATATATCTTAATTTATCATATGAGTGGCTGTTTATATAGGAAAATATAATTATATATCTTAAATTTATATTAATTCATACCCTTTGAATGATATTTTATATATGATAAATTTAAGATGAACGACTAGAATAGAAAGATTATTAACGTTAATGCTGTCTCAAATAGGAAATACCAGGGGGCAGTTGAAAAGTGCTGCTATGTTATGCACGGTGGGGCTGGGCTGTACCAGAGGCTTCTCCTAGACCATGTCTCCATAATCAATAGAAATTTTAAAAAATATATAAATCAATAGATTCCTCTTACTTTGCATTTTCTTATTTTATTTCCCCAGATGCCGGCGACTGATGGGTTTTAGGGACGGGCCCTAAACTTTCCAGGAAGGCCGATGATTCCAGCAACTGATGGGTTTTGAGGGTGGGCCTTAAAGCTTTCCGGTTAGTTGATGAATGCCAGCAGCTGAGGTGCCTTGGGCTTTCCAGTGGTAGCTGATGAATGCCAGCAGCTGATGGGCCTTCGGGCTTTCCGGCGGTAGCTGATGTGACTCCATGGAGGTCGCCTTCTCGTGGCGGAGTTGTTAAGCGTCAGTCTCTGGCTAATTGCGACTGAGAACCTTCTTTATATAAGTTAAATAAATAGTTAGTTAGTGAGATAAACGATAATTAGTTGAAAAATATTTCTCAATTATAATAATAGAGTATTAATTTAGATAAAAGTTTGAGTTTAGCTCGGAGTTAAAGGGAAGGGAAGCGCAATATTGTAGCCGAGGAGATAGTTTAACGTAGAGCTTAAGCAGATGAAGCCAGAAAGCATTAGATGGTAGTATTAAAATATATTTTAAAAACTACTCAATACCGATTCAATTTTTGGGAGGATATTTTAACGCGAATCGATGATGTCTTGTTATCATAAACAATTAATAGTACTCTAATTCTATTAGATTGTGGGATGAACCTCGACTCAAATTGAACTTATACTTTATCATATATGTATAAGATTAGACAGAATTATTGTATGCTCCTAGCTATATTTATAAAAATAAGTTAAAAGAATACTCAAAGCGATATCCGAGCGCAGCTCGGAACAACGGGTCCGGGCAGCGCCCGGCCGGCGGAGGCAATGTGTATCAAATGTAAGGTGGACTAAAGTATAATATACATATATAAATTAATATAAATAAATTTTCGCATTGTTTGAAGTAGTAAGAGTTTTGAGAGTGGAAACAGTGTCTTCTAAATCCCATACATTATTAGTTTTACTATCCAAATAAGTTGATTCGACGATGATTGAGCTTACTCGAGATACATCAAATATTTTATCATTAATAAGTCTATTTAATCGTCCTGAAGTTGAAACAACTACCGCACTCTTTTTTAATTTTAATGCAGTTTCATCATATTTAATTTGATTCTTCTTAATTAGTTTGATTGCTCCTCCTGGAATGGATTTTAATCCTCTGGTAACATCACATACACGAAGTGCTGATACTGATAATATAATAACAAGTTTTTCCTTAACTTCTGGTTTAAGAGTAGAGGAGAAGTATTTGTTTATAAATTGTGGTAAATTTTCTAGATCTCTTTTCTTTGTGAAGCTTGATGTATCTTTAAATTGTGATTCTTGGAGGTATAATTCGTTAAGTTCGATTGTTGATAAGTTTGGATTTCTTCTTTTAATTTTATTAGCAATATAATCGGCTATTAAACTTGGTGACATTGTTGCAAGATTGGATTTTTGATCTACTATAGTTGAAACTTTTTGTTTTTTCTATTAAATGTTAGTAAATAGGTTGGGGTATATTATTCAGAAGGTTCACTATACATACTCTATCTTTAAGTTTTTCAGTATTTCCCTTTTTACTTTTCTTTGTATTAAGTTGCTTTCTTTCTGGATGAATTTCATCAATTTCTTCTTCATCTTCTCTATGTTTTCTCTTCTCTAGTCGACCAACTTCTGGTTCACCATCAGATAAAGGTTCAAGGAATTCAGTAGGATCTTCATTATCTGAGTGAACGTCGAAACTATAATCAAGTCCATCATCTAAATCATCTGCTCCGATTTTAGTCATTTTGAAGGAATAAGGGGGTTGAGTTTAATAGAGGGAATAATCTTAGAAGCGTAGTTGGATGATATGATCTGCAAAAAAAAATTTTAGCCGTCTTCATCTATCTAATCTTATCTTTTGTAGATCAATAACGGAAATAGTTCCGGTGAAAAAACGGCAAGTAAACGGCATACGGCACTTTGTTATTTGATATTTACACGATATACTAGTATAGCATTTATAGAATAAGAGTTAGTTTGTTTATGGTTTTTTTAGATATTATCATGATGTCATATTTATGGTTAGCTTATATTCGTATCTATTGACTGCCTAGTGATAACCAATGATTATGCATGATGGGAATCAGGTTCCGAGAAATTTCATGTCCCTAACCCGCAGAGCGGAGCCCGAGGGGGGATTATTGCGCTCAAAAGAAAAGGAAATAGCATCAATTGTAGCTTGACCGGAGAAGTCGGTTTATTAGAGTAATATGATATAATATAGTAACAGAATAAAGTTATTCCAAGAGATATTTAAGAGTATTGATTGTACACATCCGAGTTTCCTCTCGGAAGACGGACCGAGAATCACCCCCACGTTGTCTTCCAACCCCCACAATGCAATCACTCTAAGATATAAAAAGAGATAATCTTCATGATATTTTAGATCAAAATCGATTATTAATCATTATTAAGTAGAGGATAATAAACACAATTGAGTAATAGAAGTAATCGCAATGTCAAGCAAACAACTTTTTAAGGTAAGTTACACCCGTTCCCCGTTACCCATTACCCTTCTCCCTTCTCCCTTCTCCCTTCTCCCTCTTCCCTCGTCTTCTAACAACCAACTAGAGACTTGTTCGTTTTGTAGCTACTGATGGTAAAATCTACTATGGAGATGCTATTCTTCCAGCCGGAAAATCAGATGCTAGATTTGCAAAAGAAGCAAGAATCATTTCTGGGGATATTTTTGGTAATTACCAAATTGAAGAAAAGACTTTAATTATCCGTAAGCTTTTAGCACCACTTGCACCTGAACAAGTTCAAACCGTTCGTTGCCTTGGACTTAATTACCGTAAACATGCAATTGAAGCTAAAATGCAAATTCCCAAATACCCTGTTTTATTCTATAAACCAAAGACAGCATTAAGTGGACCAGAAGATGATATTATTATTCCTAGATCTGTTAACCATGAAAATGATTATGAATGTGAATTAGTAGTTATCATTGGCAAAGAATGTAAAGATGTTAGTTCCGACAAAGCACTTGATTACGTCTTTGGTTATTCCGTTGGTAACGATGTTTCACAAAGAGATTGGCAAATCAACAGAGGAACTCAATGGAATTTAGGTAAAATGTTTGATGGATTTGCACCTTTTGGACCAGCAATTGTAGCACCACAAGTAACTGGATCACCAGCATCTCTTCAAATCCACACCAAACTCAACGGAACCACCGTTCAAAACGAAACCACTGGTGATATGATTTTCAATGTACCAGATGTAATTTCCTTCCTAAGTCAAGGAACCACCTTATTACCAGGCGATGTAATTTTCATGGGAACTCCATCAGGAGTTGGTCTCGGACGTAAACCTCCAGTTTGGTTAAAGAATGGAGATATCATCGAAATTGGTTTATCCAATGTTGGAACAATTCTCAATAGAGTAGTTTACGAAGGACCTGCAAGTAAACTTTAGATATATAATACACACTCGCTCTCTCCACACATTGCCTCCGGCGGCCGGGCTCTGCCCGGACCCGTTGTCCGAGCTATGCTCGGAATTGTAATACGCGCTTACGTACTTTATACATATATTTCCTCCGCGCAGAGCGCGGAGCAACGGGTCCGGGCAGAGCCCGGCCGCCGGAGGCACGTGTGTCACGTGAGCGTTCTGAGGTTCTCGATTAAGTACCGTTAAAGATTCATAGATGAGTGAGAGAGATATTTATTACTGATTGTTAATTGAGTAAGGTGAAATTGTAATGACATCACCTTATGATTCGGTTACTTTTGGTAACCCGTTGTCATTGAGGGTTGATGAAGGTGTTGGTGCTATGACAATTAGTCCTTGTGGAAGAGATATTGCTTTGGCATCGTAAGTAAATTTGGTCTTTATTGTTTATGTTTTGTAGAGTACTAATAATATGTAGTCGATCGGGGTTATTTATTGTTGATTTAGATGATCCTTTTTCTCCTCCAAGATGGCTACATCATAGAACGTCTTGGGAGGTTGCTGATGTTCAATGGTGTCCTCATGCTTCAAGACCTTATTCAGTTATTTCTACTTCTAATCAAAAGGCATTGGTTTGGAATCTTGCTATGCCTTCTAATTGCCCTGTTGAACATATTTTACATGGTCATAAAAGAGCTATAACTGATATTAATTTTCACTCTGTTGAACCGGATATTATTGCTACTTGTTCTATTGATAGTAAAGTTAATGTTTGGGATTTAAGAGATCCTTCAAAACCAACTACTACTTTTGCTGATTGGAATGTTGGCGCTTCTCAAGTTAAATGGAATAGGTTAAATCCTTTTGTATTGGCTTCTAGTCATGATCGAAATGTTTATTTATGGGACACAAGAAAGGGCAGTATACCATTGCATACTATAAAGGCACATGATTCAAAGGTAAATTCAATTGATTTTAGTAGACTTGAAGAAAGTAAATTATTAACTTGTTCTAATGATCATACTGTTAAAGGTTGGAATTATAATATTAGTGACGAGGAACCAAAGTTTACTATAAAGACTGATTTTCCTATTTGGAGAGCTCGTCATACTCCTTTTGGTAGAGGTTGTGTTATTATGCCGTTAAGAGGTGGTAATCATAGTGTATTTTTAACAAATTTATTGGATTTAGAAGGTAATCATGATTTGTCGTCAACTCATATATTTCGTGGTCATACAGAACCAGTTAAAGAGTTTGTTTGGAGGTCAAGAGGTGGTGATAGTGATATTGAAGATCGGGAATTTCAATTAGTTACTTGGTCAAAAGATAACGATTTGAGATTATGGCCAGCTGATGATAAAATTCTGGAATCAGTTCACTTCAAACGTGGTCAACCGTTGAAGATGAAAATAACTCGTAAAGGTGCTAGGTATGAAACTTATCATGGAGAGCCTAATGATAAGATGAGAATTGGCAGTAAAGGGGTTAATGTTGGTGGATATGGCGGTGGTGGTGGATTTGGTGGTGGATATGGTAGTGGATATGGTAGTGGATATGGTACAAATGTCTATGGACCAGGTCATGGTTATGGAATTTCACCTAGTAGTGCTGGTAAAAGAATGGAATTAGCTAGAATGAAGGTACGTCCTGTGAATAATTCCAATCAATCTAATCACCACCATCACCACCACCACCATCATCATCATCATAATCGATATAGAAATAGAAACACTACCTTCAATAGTGGATTTATGACTAGAGCTTCCCGTCCTTCTTATAATTCAAATAATAATTCTCATTTAGATTGGATTGCTGGTGTTCGTATGGGTAGAGCAGCTTTTGATCCTCCTTTTGATTCTACAGTCAAAACTCATTTCTTTCCAACTATTGAATCTTCTCCTGCTAATCTTGGTGAAGAAGTAAGTATTGTTGGTCATAAATTTCCTAAAATTAGGTTTGAAAAAATTTCTGTTTCGACTGGTGAATGTATAATCACTTTAAAAGCTCCTTGGGGTGAAAATGATACAGATTTAGTGTTTATAAGAGTTCATATTCAATTCCCAGTGGACTATCCCTTTTCACCACCAATATTTAAAGTTGAAGAAGATAATGCATTTGGTGAAGGAAGATTATCATTTATTAAAAGTGAATTAAAGAAAATATCCGAATTATTAACAATATCTCATGGAAGATATTGTTTAGAAATTTGTTTAAGATTTTTATTAGGAGAAAAGGTTTCTTATGAAGAATTAGAACGAGAAGAAATGGGTGAAGTTGATATAGTAGGTAATAATAATTTCTTTGAAGATGAATTACCAGAACTTAGTAATGATTTTATATATTCATCAAGTGATGATGATATTGATGAAGAGATTATTCGACATTTAGAAACAGGATTAGGACCTGAAGAGAATGAACCAGTAAATAATAGCTTATTAAATGATGGATTAACAGTGACTCAACAAATCTCTGAATCATCAAAGGTATTATTTGATAGTACTCCAGTACCAAAAGGTTGTGGAGCAGTTTGGTCTAAAAATGGGGAACTAGTATGTTTCTTTATAGGAAAAGAGAAATCTACTAATAAAATACAGGTATTACCAGATAAAATTCAAATGTTAAATTTTAAAAATAATAATGATAGTGATTCATCAGATAGTTTTGAAAGTGATAGTGATATAGATGATGATTTAAGTGCTAATGGTCATCATTATTATACAATGTTATCTGGTAAATTAAGAAATTCTTTAAAATTTAAACAAGTATCTACTGGTTCAGCACCTCCATCTAATTTTGGTGGTTCACAAGGAGGGGTTGATAAATTCCTCAATGTAATAAGAATATATGATTTTAAATATTTAATTCCATCAAGAAGAGATATTGCTGCTGAATATAAAGTTTTAGGAGCTCCTTCACAGGTATTAGCAAAAGTGAATAGACAAGTTGCTGAAAAGTATGGATGTCATGAAATTGCTTATTGTTGGTTATTAATTGAAATGATATTAGGTGTTAATGTTGATATGAATAATTTATTAGGAAGAAGTAGTAAAATGAATTTTCAATTATCATCAATAATTGAAAATGAAAATTTTGATTGGGGTAAACATCCATTTGGTAGAAGATGGTTAGTTGAAGAATTATTTAATTATTTTGAATTGCAAAATAATACGCAAATGCTGGCTCATATGTCATGTATATTAAGTGGTAATAGTAATACAATTTGTAAACAAAATAATATGAATGAAAGTGCCATGACAAATTCCATAAAAAGTCCATTTTCTCATGAATTATTAACAAGAGAAGGTACTAGTGGAGGATATTTTTCACCATCATTCTTTTCGCATAATCCAACAAGAACTCATACTGATTTAGGGATTGGTACTAACACTAATACAAATGGCAATTCCCCAATATCAACAACTTCTAGTATTGTAAGTGGATCACCAGAAAAACACCCCGGTGGTTTCCGTCATCATAGTATACCATCAACACCATATTATAGATCACATGTTCAATCAAGAGATATTTCATCAACCAGTTCGAAATTAATGTTATTAGCAGCAAATCATAATAGTAATCAAGGTACTGCAAATAATAGTGTTAAAAGTACGTTTGCAAGAATCCCTCGATTTGATAGTGAGAATGATTTAGGTTTAATGTTTAATAAAAGTAGTAGTAGCAGAATGAGTTTAGTTGGTAGTGATATTGGTAAATCAGATACTCCATCATATCTACCTAATGTAAGAATTGAGATTTTAAACGAAGAAATATTAGATTTTATTGAACAACCACCACAATATACAACTAAGCAACCCCCGCAACCGCACCCACCTTCACCTCTACAACTACTAGATATTAATAAAACATCCAGATATATGGCTTATCGAGATCAATATGCCACAATGCTATACTCTTGGGGTTTACAAGTTGAACGACTAGAAATACTTAAATTTAATTATGCTATTCCTGGCAATTACCAACCAGTTAGAAGACCATCAGTATTTGATAAATTCCATTGTGCATATATTCAATTTAGAACAATGAGACATTTAGAAGATTTTGAAATAGTAAACACAAACGATATGAGTTTAAACAGAACCTATTCAAAAACTTGTCATTATTGTAAGCTAATGATCAAAACAAGATTCTTTCAATGTATAAATTGTGAACATATTCAACATAGTGAATGTGGAATAGAATGGTTTGTTGAAGGAGGAGAAAGAGAATGTCCAAGTGGCTGTGGATGTGAATGTTTAAATTATTTACATTAATCATACACATATATTTATAGTTATTTATTATTAAACCCTCTCTTTTCATGCCTCCGGCGGCCGGGCTCTGCCCGGACCCGTTGTTCCTCGCTTCGCGAGGAATATTACTCTCCACTCAGTATAGCGTTATGATGATATCTTGGTTAGTCTAGTATCAAACTAGAATAATAAAATTAAGGGAAATTACATAACTATTTGTATTAATATATAAATAAATCCATTAATTTGTTTCTTAACTTCTACTACTTAACACTAACTATATTACAATAGGAAATTTACAATAATGCTTGAAGTTATCATCAGATTGAGTGAATTGAGAAATGTGCTATAAGAGTTGGCGAAAATAACAAGCGGTCGAGACGTGAAATCTAAGATCTAGAACTCTTAAACGTTAGAGCTATCTTCTGTAATGAAATAAGTGGTTAACGTTGAGTTAGTCCTAAGTTTAATTGTATATTTATAACTACTAATAGATAATAAGTAATATTGAATACGTTCTTCTTTTGCAACCTTTGCTCGTTGCGGCAGATGCTGGATAATTCCTCGCGAAGCGAGGAACAACGGGTCCGGGCGGAGCCCGGCCGCCGGAGGCAGGAAGGGGGGACCCTGCATAAAGGTAGGTAAATGTCCCTTACCCATATCTATAATCCGGGTAAATAAAAGTGATGGTGAGATAATTGATTTCTAACTTCGCGATTTTGAAGTTGAAGTTGGAGGAGGTATATTAAAGAGTAATATTTTTCGATATGCCATCAGCTACTGAGGCTAATGAACAAGATGATTGGAATAAGATTTTTTCTGGTGGTGATACTGGCGGGATTGAATCGATAATTCCTAGGGATTTGTCTGGTGCCGATTTGATTCGCCCTGATGAGAATGCTATTGATTTTGAGGATGAAGATGAATTGGCTGATGATGAGGATGAAATAGAGGCGAAGAGATTGAAGGGAGCTAGTGGTGAGAGTGGTGGGAGAGGAGAGCAGAGGGAAGAGGAGCAGGAGGAGGAAGAGGAAGAGGAAGACGATGAAGATATTGATATGCCAGATTTCTTTTCTCATCATAGAGGTGGTAGTTTAACTATAAATGCAGAAGGAATTGGTTTAGCAGGTGAATTAAATGGTCAAGGATTTAGTGATAATTGGTTTGATGAGTTGTCTACGGAGGGTAGAGTTGATGATGTTGATATGGAAGTAATTCATAAGGGAAATAGTGGGATGAAAAGAGGAGTGGGCGAGGCGGAAGAGGAGGAGGGAGAGGAAGAGGAGGAAGAGGAGGAGGGAGATCCTGAAAATGATCCTATGAAAATTCTTTCTGCTGGTTCTCATCTTCTTAATAATACGGATGCTATGTTGGAAACTGATCTTATTGAAGAAATTGACACTATTGATGATAAAACAACTAGTGAACAATTGTTAAGAGCTTATTATCCAGGATTTAAAAGTGGTGCAGTGCTGAAGATGAATACGATTTTTGGACCAAAACCTTCAAAGTTATTATTACCAAAACCAAAACCATTAAAGCAAATGGGGTTAATTAAAACAAAGTTAGAAATTGAACCAGATCAAAAGCGATTATTTAGATCTAATCAACAATTTGATGATGTCAAAGGGAATATTGTTAATATTAATAATGCATTAATTGAAAAATCAAAAATTAAACAAAATGATAATGAAATTAATAAGAGCTTAGTAGATGTTAATAAAGAGATTGAATTTGCATCAGTAGATTGGAATATATTTGAAGATGAAGATGGTAGTGGGGATGATAGTGAAAGTGAAGATTTAACAACAACCTCTACCGCGTCTAAACGACAATTACTTATCCCTAAAAAGCGCTCATCTTTAATTATTAATAATGAAATTTATAATTCAGATGAAGAGGATGCTTTACTTGAAGGAATATACCAGCCATTGAAGAAAAGACCTCGACTTGACATGAATGATTCTAATCTATTATTTATTGATCAAAATGATTCTCGTAAATTATATGGACAACCTCAATCTCAAGAAGTTATTAAAATCCCTACTAATGAATCTCAACTTCAATCTCGTTACAACATCTCCAATGATAAAGCTTACGACATGTTGAAGGAAAATTATCAATCTAAAGTTCGTGCTACTATTGGCAATCTTAGTATTGATCATTCAATGGTTGCCCTACGTTTACAATCACCTCATTATAAAGTTAAACTATCCAAATCTCAAATGAGATCTTTTCATCGTCCTTCATTTGTTGTTAAACCGAATACAACTATTCAATTTTCAAAAATTAAGCAAAGAAAGAAGAAGAAAGATAAGGGCAAACATATTACTCAATTATTAAATAAATCAAGTGATTTAACATTAGGAGATTCTACACATTTATTCCTACTTGAATATTGTGAAGAGTTTCCTATTGTATTGTCATGTTTTGGTATGGGAAGTAAATTAATTAATTATTATCGTAAACGATCTCCAGAAGATGCTGAACGACCTAAATTACCACTGGGTGAAACTCATGTTCTTGGGGTACAAGATAAAAGTGCCTTTTGGAATTTTGGGTTTGTTGAAGGAGGAACTGTTGTACCAACATTATATAATCGGATGCTTAGAGCACCAGTGTTTCAACATGAAACAAAGAAGACGGATTTTTTATTAATTCGTAATACATCTAGTCATAATGGGCAACGATACTTTCTTCGTACTTTACAAAATTTATTTGTTGTTGGTCAAACATTTCCAGTAAGTGGTATACCAGGACCTCATTCACGTAAAGTAACTACTGCGTCGAAAAATCGTCTTAAAATGGTTGTATATAGAGTTCTCAACAAAAGCCATCATCAAAGACTTCAAGTAAGAGATATTTCCGGCCATTTTCCTGATCAAAATGATATGCAAAATCGACAAAGATTAAAAGAATTTATGGAATTTCAAAGAAGTGGAGACGACCAAGGGTTTTGGAAAATCAAATCTGGTGATACTTTACCGAATGAAGATACAATTAGATCAATGATAACGCCAGAAGATATTGTTTTACTTGAATCAATGCAAGTTGGTCAACAACATCTAGAAGATGCAGGGTATGGGAAAACAGTAGAAGATGATCAAGAAGATGTTGATGGAATGAGTATTGAAGAACAATTAGCACCATGGAATGTCTCCCGTAACTTCATTAATGCAACCCAAGGCAAAGCAATGTTACAACTTCATGGAGAAGGAGATCCATCAGGTAGAGGAGAAGGGTTTAGTTTTCTTCGAACATCAATGAAGGGAGGATTCCGAGCAATGGGAGAATCAGTAAATGATAAATTAGAAAAATCTACTAAACTTGGTGGTCATAGTTACAACGTAGCACTTCAACAAAAAGCATACGATGAAGAAATCAAGCGTATTTGGTATACGCAAAAGAAAAGCTTAAGTATAACGGATATAAATGAATTAGGATGGGATGAAACCGAACATAATCGAGATAATCCCGAATTATCATCAAACAACAATAACAACAACAATCCTACAGGGGAATCATCAGCAAACACACCATATGAGAAGGAAGATGATGAAATGTCATTATTTTCACATAACAGCTCGTCCAATACTCAACAAAACAAAGTATTAAAAATAACAAGACTCGTTAAAGATGAATATGGAGTCATTCAACAAAAAGTAGAAGTAGTTCGTGATGCCAATGTTATTAGGGCATATATTAAACGAAGACAATCGGTGGAAGATGCTCAGATAGAGTAAGTGTGGATATGCCTCCGGCGGCCGGGCTCTGCCCGGACCCGTTGCCGCTCTCCGAGCGGAAGAAGTATACTAACGGATGTGCGTTTTAGTGCTGATGATATTACTGTTACAAATGATGAAGAACGTAATAAACGTCATAGGAAGATTTTAGAAGAAGAAGTAGCTCGTTTAAGACGTAATATCGACCGTCGTAATGCTCGTAAAGCACAGAAAGGCGAATCTTCAGGAAAAGGTATTGGCCGTGGTAAATCAACAACAAGGAAATGTGCTACTTGTGGAGCAGTTGGTCATATTAGAACAAAGTAAGTTCATACTAACCCCTTTAACTTAAGATGCTAAATCATATACTAACCGTTGTTCCTTTAGCAAATCGTGTCCAATGTATAACGAAGTGTTTGGTAATAACTCAGCAAACAACACCAGTGGAGGTGCTACACCAAACTCTGGTTAATTTTTAAATTTCCTCGCGTAGCGAGGAACAACGGGTCCGGGCAGTGCCCGGCCGCCGGAGGCATGTGTAGTTATTTATTTAAATAATGCTCTATGTATGTATAATTTATTCAAAGTTAATAGTAACTTTTGATTTTTTTGATTTATTCTTCTTCTTTTGCTTTTTGGATAATTTGATTTCTTCAACATCAGATTCAACTTCAGAGTAATCTGTTTCATTTCCGTCTTCTTCTCGTATTCTTTTTCTCATTGTTTCGGGTCTTTCGATTAATTCTGATACAAGTACACAACAATTGAGTCGATCACTTGTACTGTAAACTGCTATTTGATCTTTTAATATTAAATCCCATATAACAAGTTTACCATCGGAAGATACTGATGCCATATAATGTTTGTTGTTTTCATCATCGTGGTAAAAGTTGAAATGTTTAACACGAATACCATGACCAATTAATTCAAAATCCTTTTCTTTATTTTCTTCTTTTCCATTGATTAAATCATCAACTAAATTGAATATGATTTTACCGTCGTTATGAGATGTTACTAGATATTCTTCTTCGTTAATTTTATATGTATCCATATGTTGAAGACCAGATTTGAAATCTTTTTCAAATATCTTCTCGGCTTCGCTATTATAAACCTCTATTTTACGATCATAGCCAATAATATAATTATCACCATTTGAAACCCAACTGACTTTTAATGCAACTGATCTTAATTTAACTATACTTGCCTTACGAGCAGTCATGAGATTCCATAATCTTAACGTTCTATCTTCTCCAACACTAAGACCAATCTTACCTGATGGATGAATAGATAAATCATTAACTGTACCTTTATGACCTTTTAATTCCCCAAGAACTTCCCAATCTTTACATCTCCAAATACAAATATTTCCATCACCAGATCCACTAAATAACCATTTTGATTCATAGAATTCTAATACTGTAACACTTCCATTATGATGGATTAAAGTACCTAATTCTTTACGTTTTTGAAGATCATAAATACGAATATGTTCATCATTAGATCCACTTGCAAGATATCTTTTTGATTGGGCTAAACATCTAATTGATTGAGTATGAGCAGTAAAATGGAAAATTGGTGTGAAAACTTCATTAGATTTAAAAAATGTTAATGATAAACAAAGAAGATTATGTTCATAAGATCCAGTTATAATTCTAAATGTACTTTCAGGATGAGCTTTTTCAACTATATCTTCAACCTTCTCTTCAACCTTCTCCTCCTCAACTCCAACCTTCCCCTCTTCAACCTTCTCCTCCTCAACAACCTTCACCTTTTTACCCTTTAATAGTGATTTCCCCATATTCTTTTCTATACTATTTATTATACAATTAAAAATATATTCTTCCAACATGAACTTTTATTATCTACAAAAAAAAATATTCACCCTTGCCCTTATCAAGATTTACCTTAATCTTTTCCATCCGTACCCTTATCTCACCCTACACATGCCTCCGGCGGCCGGGCTCCGCCCGGACCCGTAGTTCCTCGCGTAGCGAGGAATTGTTAACTATTCGAAGATATACCCAGCTCCACTAACCAGTAACGATAATTTTAATTCAATTTGTCTTCATTTCTCCTCCAAACCCCTACCTACTATACTACCCCATATATATTCTACTAAAGAGTTTTTAATGACTCAAATCGAAACGCATGACGATTAATTGTGTCGATCCTGAAATTTCACTTCATAAGGGGACATCGACATTTACTCAATCTTTATCTCATATATCCTGCAATTATGTCGGAAATTACTAAAGTAAAGATCCTTGGATCGGAGAGTATTCATGTTGGATATGGAATTACTGATCATATTGTTAATGAAATTGTAGATTTCATTCCATCCTCAACTTATGTTCTTATATCCGATACTAATATTGCAAAATTTGATCATGTTGAAAAGCTAGAAGCAAAACTTCAAAAGCGTATAACTGATAAAACCCGTCTTTTGAAATATTTGATTTCTCCTGGTGAAGGATCAAAAAATCGTACTACTAAAGCTGAAATTGAAGATTGGATGTTATCCCAAGGATGTACAAGAGATACAGTTATCTTAGCAATTGGAGGGGGAGTTATTGGAGATATGATTGGATATGTTGCTGCTACATTCATGAGAGGTATTAGATTTGTGCAAATTCCTACTTCTCTTTTAGCAATGGTAGATTCATCAATTGGTGGTAAAACTGGTATTGATACTCCACTTGGAAAGAATTTAGTAGGAGCATTTTGGCAAAGTCAAAGAATCTTTATTGATTTAAATTTCCTTGAAACTCTTCCCGAAAGAGAATTTATAAATGGTATGGCTGAAGTTATTAAGGTACGTATATATATTGCTTGTGCTGCCTCCGGCAGCCGGGCTCTGCCCGGACCCGTAGTTCCTCGCTTTGCTCGGAAAATGATTGCGTTTTCCCCGCGGAGCGGGGCTACGGGTCCGGGCAGAGCCCGGCCGCCGGAGGCTTGTGTAGGGGGCTCGATGCTAACGTGGATTGGTTTAGACTGCTGCTATCTGGAATGAAGAAGAATTTAGTAGATTGGAATCTTATAATAAGATATTTTTTGATACAATTAGAAATAGAGATGCTGAAACTGGCAGAGTTGATTTAAAACCTATTAAGGAGATTATTCATTCTATTGTTATTGGATCAGTTAGAGTTAAAGCTGAAGTTGTTACTCTTGATGAAAGAGAAGGTGGTTTGAGAAATCTTTTGAATTTCGGTCATTCTATTGGTCATGCTTTTGAAGCGATTTATATGCCAAATATTTTACATGGTGAATGTGTTTCAATTGGGATGGTTTTTGAAGCAGAATTATCTCGTTATTTAGGCCTTTTAAGTGCTGCTGCTGTTTCAAGAATAACTAAATGTTTAGCTGCTTATAATTTACCTATTACTCCTAATGATAAGATTGTTCGTAAACGTTCTAATGATATTGTTTGTCATGTTGATGATTTATTAAGAATTATGAATGTTGATAAGAAGAATGATGGTAAGAAAAAGAAGATTGTTTTGTTGTGTGAAGTTGGCAAAACTTATGAAAAGCATGCTACTGTTGTTGCGGATGAGGATATTAGGGTAGTTTTATCTAATAATACTTTGGTTGGAACTGCTGTTTCTCTTCCTGAGAGTGTTATTGTAACTCCTCCTGGTTCAAAATCAATTTCAAATAGAGCTTTAGTTTTGGCTTCTCTTGGTGTTGGTCAATGTAAAATTAAAAATTTATTACATTCCGATGATACTGAACATATGTTGAATGCGGTAAAGAAGTTAAATGCTGCTAAGGTTGATCAAGAAGATGCTGGCGATACCATTGTTTTACATGGTAATGGTGGTAATTTATCTGTTCCTGATTCAGAGTTATATCTTGGTAATGCTGGTACTGCTTCAAGATTTTTAACAACAATTGCTAGTTTGATTGGAAAAAGTAGTGAAAATGGTAATGATTATTGTATTTTAACTGGTAATGATCGTATGAAGCAACGTCCAATTGGTCCTCTTGTTGATGCTTTACGTTCAAATGGTAGTGATATTACTTATGTTGAAGCAGAAGGTAGTTTACCTCTTCGAATTAAATCTGCTGTTGGTTTAAAAGGTGGTAAGATTGAATTAGCTGCTACTATTTCTTCTCAATATGTTTCTTCTATTCTTATGTGTGCTCCTTATGCTGATGAACCAGTTACTCTTTCATTAGTTGGTGGTAAACCTATTTCTCAGCTTTATATTGATATGACTATTTCTATGATGGAATCGTTTGGTATTAAAGTTGAAAAATCTACTACTAAAGATTATACTTATCATATTCCAAAGGGTGTTTATAAGAATCCTCCAGAGTATGTTATTGAATCAGATGCTAGTTCTGCTACTTATCCTTTAGCATTTGCTGCTATTCATGGTATTGAATGTACTGTTCCAAATATTGGTTCTTCATCTTTACAAGGAGATGCAAGATTTGCTGTTGATGTTCTTAAACCAATGGGTTGTATTGTAACTCAAACAGCAACTTCTACTACTGTTAAAGGACCTTCCGTTGGTGGTTTAAAACCATTATCTTTTGTTGATATGGAACCAATGACTGATGCATTTTTAACTGCATCAGTTGTTGCTGCTATTGCAAAGGGGGACGACGGTAATACCACTAGAATTGAAGGAATTGCAAATCAAAGAGTTAAAGAATGTAATCGTATTGAAGCAATGATTGATGAATTAGCTAAATTTGGTGTTAGTTGTAGAGAATTACCAGATGGATTGGAAATTGATGGTGTTGATATTAATCAATTACAAGTACCAAAGGAAGGAGTTCATACTTATGATGATCATAGAGTTGCAATGAGTTTTAGTTTATTAGCATCTGTTATTAAGGAGGATGTTCTTATTACTGATCGTAGATGTGTTGGTAAAACTTGGCCTGGTTGGTGGGATACTTTAAATCAATCATTTAAAGTAGAATTAAAAGGATTTGATGATAAAGGAGATGTAAATGAAGTTACTGTTACTGCTAATAATGACAAAACTGTAGTTGTTATTGGAATGAGAGGTGCTGGTAAAACTTCAATGAGTAAATGGATCGCTTCATCACTTGGTTTAAAGTTTGTAGATCTTGATGAATATTTAGAAGGAAAATTGAATAAAACCATTCCTCAATTGATTCAACAAGAAGGATGGGATTCATTCCGTGCTCATGAATTAACAGTTTTAAAAGAATTTTTAAATGATCATCCAAAAGGTTATGTTGCTGCTTGTGGAGGTGGAATTGTTGAATCATTAGAAGCAAGAGATGTTTTAAAGAAATACATGTCAAAGGGTAATATTGTTCTTCATGTTCATCGTAACATTGATTCAATTATTTCTTATTTAAATATTGATAAAGAAAGACCTGCTTATGTTGATGATATTCAATCTGTTTGGAAACGTCGTGAAAAATGGTATTTTGAATGTTCAAATAGATTTTACTTTGCTTCTCAATTTGATAATGATAGTGAATCATTGAAAATTCGTAAATCATTAGATTCTTATTTACAAATTATAACTGGATCAAAAGATGTTATTATCCCAACTAATCGTTCATACTTTCTTTCATTAACTTATGACGATTTAAATGATGTTGAAAATTTTAATGAAATTTTAGAAGGCTCAAATGCTGTTGAATTAAGAGTGGATTTATTAAAACAAAAGGGACAAACTGATAATATTCCAAATCTTGAATATGTTGCTGAACAAATTGGCATATTAAGAAAGAATACTTTATTACCAATTATTTTCACTATTCGTACTAAAAATCAAGGAGGAAATTTCCCAAATGAATCAATTGAAGAAATTGAAAAACTCATTCTCCTTGCATTCAAGCTTGGTATTGAATTTATTGATTTGGAATTAACTTTACCATCTGCTACTAAAAAGAATTTAATTAAAAATAAAGGATTTAGTAAAATTATTGCTTCTCATCATAACTTTGGTGGAGATTTAAAATTTAATAATCCAGTTTGGGATCATTACTATGAAGAAGCTATTCGTATTGGTGATGTTGTTAAATTTGTTGGTATGGCAACTACAATTGAAGATAATTTTATTTTAGAAACCTTCCGTAGAAATCATACAAGAAAACCATTAATTGCTATTAATATGGGTAAAGTTGGGCAACTAAGTAGAGTTATTAATCCAATTTTAACTCCAGTAACCCATTCTGCTTTACCATTTAAAGCAGCTCCTGGTCAATTAACTGTTAAAGAGATTCATGAAATTCTTTATTCAATTGGCGGTATTAATAAAAAGGAATATTTCATTGCTGGTCATCCAGTTGAACATTCTCCTTCACCTCCATTACACAATACATCATTCAAATTATTAGGATTACCTCATAATTATGATAGATTTGATAATTCCAATGCTCAACAGGTATATGATCATATTAAATCTTTAAATGATAATTTTGGTGGTGCATCAATTACAATCCCACTTAAAGTAGATATTATTCCTTTCTTAAACGAATTATCAGAACAAGCTAAGACTATTGGCGCAGTAAATACCATTACTAATAACAATGGCAAACTTATTGGTGATAATACTGATTGGATTGGTATTGTAAATGCATTTAAAGCTAGTGGAGTAGTTCCAGTTCATGGTAAAAACCATGCAGCACTTATCATTGGTGCTGGTGGAACTTCCAGAGCTGCCATCTATGCATTCCATAATCTTGGATTTGATACCATCTACATCCTTAATCGTACCTCCGCCAAAGCAGAAGAACTTGTTTCAGCATTTGGAAAAGAATACAATATTAAAGTAATCACTGATGAATCAACCATTGAAAATACCGTCAATATCAGCCCATTATTAGCAATCAGTTGTATTCCAGCCGATAAACCAATCGATAACACTCTCTTACACCTCCTTGAAATCCTCTTAACTAAACCACTCCGTGACAAACCATTTGAAAAGACTCTTCTAGATGCTGCTTACAAACCATCATTCACTCCAATAATGAAACTTGCAAAAGACAATCATTCATGGAATGTCATCCCCGGCAAAGAAATGCTCTTATATCAAGGAATTAAACAATTCAAAATCTGGACTTCCCTCGATGCACCAATCCATGCCGCTCGCAATGCAATTGAAAACAATTAATCCTGAAATATATATTAGATTTTATATAAACTATCCTTTTGCCTCCGGCGGCCGGGCTCTGCCCGGACCCGTTGTTACTCGCTTCGCTCGCAATTATAAAACAGACATATATTCCTCCTCGCTACGCTATTGAATCCTATTTAAAGTAGTGATAGTTGAATGAGCAGTGCTCTAGGACAGTAGTACAAACTAATACAACACCAATATTCTAAGAAAAAGGTCATTTTGGTGGTTAATGAGTCAATTGAATCATATGATAATTGAGAGAATTCAATACCTCTTATGAGGCAAAGCATATTATTTGTAAATAGATGGCATCTAGAAACATTGATTTTGAAAACCACATTAAATTTATATGAGAATTTCAATTAATATGCGCGTATATAATAATATCAACAATATAATATTAGAGCTATAGCTTATATATAATTTTATTGTCGACGTTAACACATCTAATAGGGATTAGATATATATAGCTAGCTGTCATATCTATATCACCACATCCATCTCGAGATCTTTAAGGTATATATATATATATGGTTTGAATTATAACAGCTAGAAATAGGCTGATCATATAACACCCTTATCACTTGAGGTATGATTGTTTCGGGGAGGATGATATAATTTTTTCTCCCATTTCCTCCTTATAATGAACAATAGGTTGTTGTTTCGTTACGCAATGCCTAAGTGAGTATCCAATCAACCGGTCACTTTTCTTATGCCGTAAGAGAATTAGTAGATTACGTTTCATTAAGTTATATAATCCACTGTTGCTATATCCAACGTATGGTTTACAAACCGTAGCATAAATACATTACCTTTAGAAATTAACTTACAATGAATATTAGTAAGTTTCAAAGGTTAAACATTAGAATGTCCTGTATCGTATATGTTAAATACATGATACAGCTTATTTAATTTATATTGCGCTTCCCTTTTGATACTGTTAATACGGACATATTAAGTTTAATTTCTGTTTTCAGCAGAGCGTAAGATGATCAAGTAAAATGCATTAATGTACAAGAAGTGTCTATAAATCTATAAATTCTATTTCTATCTTTAACTTAGATTCTCCTCGCAAAGCGAGGAGCTACAGGTCCGGGCGGAGCCTGGCCGCCGGAGGCATTAAGGGATAATATGACTTTTAACACCGTTATAAACAGGAGCAGTATCGGGGATGATAATATCCTTACAGTGAACAACTTGAAGTTCAAGTGATTTCATACTTTCTGCATCACCAAGTACACCAACAAGATTTCCACCAAGTGATTTGGAGTAGTTAATAGTCTTTTCTAAAACTGAATGCATCATGCTGAGAACATCCTTTATAGCAAGGAAAAGTGGGAGATGGTCGGTTGGTATAGAATCAGCAGTAGGTAGTCGTTTCTTACCATTATCATCTTTACCAATATATTTATGAAATCTATCAAGAGTTAATGCAGCAAAGAGATCACCAGTACCAGTGAAATACCCTTTGATAACAGGGAAACCAAAGTAAAAAGCTCGCGCTGAACCATCTGACTTTTTAGTTGAACCAAATGCATATAAAGTATCATCGGAATCAGGAAGAGATACTGATGATAAAACAACATTAGGTACATTATATTCTGTATGAAGGATTTCAATAGCTTTTTTTGCTGTTTCAATAGAAGTGATTTTAACCCCGGTTAAGATTTCTGCTTCAAATGCATTTGGAGTAACAATAGTGACATGACCTTCTTTAAGAATTCTTTTATAAATTGGTATGACTGCTTCAGAAACATAAAGTTTACCTTCATCACCCATTACAGGATCTAAAACCCAAATAGAATGAGGAAACCGCTCAGCAACATCTTTACCAATTCTACCAACCACTTCGACTGCTTCAGCAGTTGGAACATAACCAGTTAAGAAAGCATCATATTCAAAACCGATTTCTTTTAAACCTTCATAAACATCATATATTTCAGAAGGAGAGGCTTTTGTACCACGAAATGAACCATATCCAGTATGATTTGAAAGATGAACTGAGTTGAGAGCATCAACATCCCAACCACGAAGTTGTAAAGGAAAAGTGGCTGCTCTGTTACCAACGTAGCCATGTACAACATGAGATTGGATCGATAAGACCCGCTTAACGTCAAAAGAGGACATAATGGTAGGTATAGAGAGATCTATAAATTAACTGGATATTTGGATTGGCAATAAATAATTAAGATTGGATGGAATTAAAAAACAATGAGTTTGAAGAACTCTTATAAAGAACCAACCGTATTGTTAGTAATACCAAGATTTATCTTATCTAAAATACGATAAGATTACGATAGTATATTTAGGACCAGGACTAAATCAGTCAGTCATATTAACGCCGTAGGAAGAGATAGTAGTTAAGTTTGTATTCTTATATGGAGATATAAGTCATGTGATTAGTACTTGGTTGTAGAGTAGTTGTAAGTTTTTGAAACAAAGATATGTATTTAATTGCACAATTAACGATATATGTAATATAAAATATAAATAAAATATACCAAAAGAAAGTTAAAATTAAATACTCCAAGAAAATGTCTAACTAATTGCCTTACTGATATCCTACTGTACTCACGATATTACTATACAAGATGCAAGGAAGATCATTAGCTAAGCGTAATAAAAATTACATTAACTGCCCGAATCAAATACATTTAATCATAATAATTTAGCTATAAAATAGAACAGTCGATACACCTTAAAAATCCTAACCGAGTGCACTGCCTAACACCTTAAATCCAACTTTAACCACCACCTAAACCACCACCTCAACCACCACCTCAACCACCACCTCACCCGCCGAGCTTAAGTCCCACTGACGATTGTTTCATGCAGGGGGTTACAAGCGCTAAGAAATTTTCACGATCAGCAGTAACGGCCCGTTGTTCCATGCATTAAATCGAACAATTAAGCGCGACGGCGGACTCAGTTCAACAGAAGCGAAATTCAACAGACAACAACTCAACCGACAAACAACATCAACCCTATCTCAACTTCCTTCACCGAATAACCCTTAAAATCCCAAACAACAATTACTCTATTTAGCCAATTACGAATTAAAGTACGATTTAAAAATCGTAACAAAAAGAGAATGGTAGTGATGAATTCACGAAGCTCTGTTGAAAAAAAGACATCAAACAGTGAAGCTTATGATGATACACCCAAATCAGCAAGCACCTCCACATCAGCAGCACCAACTTTACCCAATTCCGAATCGGATTTAATAGATTTATCATATCCAGTTTTCGCATCCGTATGGGAAACCAACAGCACATTAATTGTAGGAGGAGGAGGAGGAGAAGGTAGAAACGGAGTTAAAAATAAGATTGTAAGTTCACAATGCCTCCGGCGGCCGGGCTCTGCCCGGACCCGTTGCCCCTCGCTCCGCGGGGGGGAATATCTGCGCAATTAGCCTCCCCCGCGTAGCGGGGGCAACGGGTCCGGGCAGCGCCCGGCCGCCGGAGGCATGACTGCCAGAGGCAGCAGTACTAATATGTTTTAGAGTATTATCAAAGTTAAGGCAGATAATAAAGGTTTATTTGTCAAAAGTGAAATTCTTTTAGCTGCTGATGAAGACAATCCTACTAGTTTGGATGTTAGTGGTAGTGGAAAGATTTATGCTGGTGTTAACAGAAATAGTAAAGCTATTGTGGGTGGTAATAATACTCATTTAAGGGTCTTTTCTTCTAAAAATATTGGTGGTAAAGAGAAGAAAGAAGATGTTGATAATTTAAGTTTTAAAGTGTTTACCTCTAATGATATTAATGAATATCAGAAATGTACAAAGGTTTCTGATTCTGGTGAATTGTTAGCTATTAGTTCCAGTTTGAATCCAGGATCTATTTATGTTTTTAAGATTGATTTGTTAAGTGTTAATGGTGGAGCTATTTATAAAAAGACTTTAGGAGTTGGTGAAATCAATGATTTAGATTTCTCTCCAAATTCCGATAAATTGGCTTATATTAATGATAGTAAATTATATGTTATTGATAGTTTAAGTGGTGACGAATGTATTGTTGTAGATTTACCTCGAAAGGATTCTAAGTTTTCCAAATTACGTTTTGTAGATGAAAATTTGATCGTCGTTTCTGCAAATATTAATCAAAAGAAGGGGGTTTTATTATATAAATTCAATCCTAAAACTGGTGCAAGAATATCCACTAAACAGCTATCTTCCAAAATCAAAGCCGTATCTACTATGGATGCTGGTACTAAATATGTTATTTTAGGCACTTCTGATTGTTCAATTGCTATAGTATCTACGAATTCTCTTGTATTATTGAAGAAACTAGAGAAGGTTCATGAAATAGCTATTACAAGTGTTTCATTAAATCCATCTCAGAATCGAATTGCAAGTAGTTCAGTATCTGGTACTGTCCGCGTTTTGGAGTTACCATTAGATGGAATCTTTAATGGAGGTATAAAGAGTATTATATATGCATTCTGGAGTGTATTATTAATTGGTACCTTAGCAATCATTCTCCAAGTATTGATCAAAAGACAAGTTTTTGATGATTTAATTGGTTTTGCCAAAGATCATGAAGTAAAAGGATTATTACGGAGAGGAGATGGTAGTAGCAGCACTAGTAGTATTGAATCTGTGATTCCTTCTATTATCACTGACAACAGCTATATAAGTGGGACTGCCACTACTATTGCCTCTACCCCTACAAATGTTGAAGTTGGGGAAATACTTGTTGATAACATTATATCCGTTGAATCAGTAATTGATTCTCCTAAAGAAGATTTATAGATTGCATCATCACTATATAATTTACATGAGTAATAGGTTAATACGCACATAATTTGATTATTATTGGTTTTCTTTATCTTTGTATATACAGTTTACCCTTCCACACACCCCCCTTCGCCTCCGGCGGCCGGGCTCTGCCCGGACCCGTTGCCCCCACTCCGCGGGGGAATATATACGCAATTA